>CAUYRT010037352.1:0-64704 GCA_963574885.1 Lepilemur ruficaudatus
CCCGTAACAACAGCACCTGGTTCCTGACACTCAGCAGGTAAACAAACATTTGCAGGATGAGTTCTCGAATGACGGCTCTCACACCCAGGATTGGGCCCCGGGGTCACGTGTCCTTGGATCAGATGTCAGCTGTGGTACACAACAAAGACATTTGGACACTCCTGCTTCCACTAAGTCAGTGACAGCAAGAAAAGAGGTAGATATGTCCGGGCCTGCTTAAGAGTCACTGGCCTGTGGATGATCACACGGACCCTTGGCTGCTCTTCCACTAGTTCAGATACCCAGTGGACAAGGTGCCTCCCCCAAGATAGGGGCTGTGAGCCTCTGCTTCTTTGGAAGCAGTGTGATGGGGGCTTTCTGATTGCATAGCCAGTTTGAGGATGGGGGATCAGGGCTGGAGGATCCCTAGAAGGAGTAGATCAGGGACTGTGTTGAGCTGTGGGGACTGAGAAGAAGCTGTTTCTGCTGAAGCTTAAAGAGCAAGCGATTTGAAGCAGAGCCTGCCTGGCTAGCATGCCGCTGCTGTGAGCCTCTTGCTCTCAGCCCCTGGTTGCTCGGAGATGCAGGAGTCAGCAGGAGCCCCCGGAAGCATCCAGCCTCTCACCCCAATTAGGGAGCATGGAGGCTGGCCCTGGGGAGGAGGTGAAATCAACCTCCATCCTCACAGGCTGCAGGGCTTGGCCCCTCAGACCCAGCAAAGAACCACCCGAGACCCCAACCCATCCCAAAAGGCCCCAGAGCTGGCCGCAGCTGGCCCCAGATCTCCCACGACAAGCCCCCTGCCCAGATCTCAGCCATTAAACTCAGCTAAGCTGCTTTCCAATAGCTACAGATGAACAAAATATTGCCCTGTTCCCAGTTACGTTAAAAGGGCCTAGTAAAGAATAATGGCAAAGATGCTCGCAGCCAAAAGCCGCTCTTGATGGCCCTTTAAGCGAGATTTACAGCCGGCATTTAGCAGTGTCCCTGGAACGCTTGCTGGCACCGATCGGTGGGAAGTCTGTGCGTGGCGCCTCCCCCGGCCAGCAGGCGAGGCCATCCTTCACTGTGGGCAGCTCTGCCTGCCCCCTGCACTGCGCTGGCTCCCCCAGGGACCCTGCCCAAGTCCATCAGGCCCTCGCCTGGGCTGCCCACTAACAGTCCCAGCTGTCAGGTGATTCAGGACGCAGCAAGCAGAGGGGCTGGGGAGGCCAGGAGCTGCGCTGGGATCCGAGAAACTGAGGCAGGGATGGGTGGAAGCATAGAAGACAAAGGTAGTAGGGAGTCCCTGGGGAACAGAGGGGCCTGGTCATTGATTTATTCAACACACACTTACTGAGCCTCTCTGTGTGCCAGGCAAGCCGGGTAGAGAGGTGCACAGAACAAGCACGCTTGCCCCTGCCCTTTTGAGAAACGTACTATCTAGAGGGGAAGAGAAATAGTAAACTGTCAATTGTAATGAAATATGATAACTGTTCTGATAAGAGGAGCCCAAGGTGGGAGCAAACAAGTCCAGGCTTGGGGACATCCCTGAAAATGTAGAATGTGCCTGAGACATAAACCTGCGCTGTCCAGTTGGTGGCCACTAGCCACACGTGGCTATTGAGCAGGTGAAGTGTGGCTCATGCAAAGTAAAATGAGCTGCATGTGTAAAAAGCACACCTAATTTCAAAGCCTTAATACAAAAAAAAGAATGCAAAGTATCTCCTCAGTAATTTTTATATTGATACATGTTGAAATAAGATTTTTTTCTTTTTTTTTTATTTCAGGGTATTATGAGGGTACAAACATTTTGGTTACATTTTATATTTTGCCTCTCCCTAGCCAGGGTTAGAGGCATGCCCTTCCCCTCTACAATGCTCACCATGTCCTTAAGTTGTGAGCTAAAATGTATTATCAAAATTAATATTACCTGTTTCTTCCTACTTTTTAAAACATTACTACTAGAACATTCTAAAATACATAGATGACTCACATTTGTGGCTGGCATCATATCTACTGGTCAGTGCTGGCCTAGATGACAAGTAGGAATTTGGTAGGTAAGGAGGGAGGGAGTACAGACCAGCAAGGGAAGGTTAAATAATAAAATCCACCCTACTAAACAAAGTCAAAAATCAAAAGCCCAAATAAGCTAGGATGCAGGCAGGGAAATTGAGGCAGAAGCCCCTCTGCCAGCTTGTCCAAGCACATCGGATGTCTGGAGCAGGCTGGAACTCAGGGAGTAAGCTGGCACCTGAAGTCCTTATCAGGATCCTAGTCTCTGGCTACACAACTCACTCCAGGTCCCATCTAAGGGCTCTGCCTCAGTTTCCATCTACATTCTAGCTCCAGCATCCTGAGCTTGCAGCTGCCCTGAGAGCTACAGCCTTCCTCTCACCTGGAAATGTTCAGTTCCGTACAGCAAGACCCTGCAGGCGTGGCTTACCTTTCCTGCCAAAGAGCTTGAGCAGTTCTACTTGTTGGATATACAGTGACCCTTTTAAACCACAGTAGTTTGAGGACTTACCATGAGCCTGGCACTGTGCTCTGTAGTTCACTCACAAAGACCTTATTAGATAGGTGCTCGGTGGCTGAGTACACAATACAAACACTTTATTCCCATTGAGATATTTGTGTTTCTACTTGCATTCTTCATTTCTCAAATCCAAAGAACACCTAGAACAAGAACGGTCAATAGGTTTTATTTCATATGCCACCTCCAATAGATTGATAGTGACTGCCTAAAGCACTGTGTTGAGAAGGATTCAGAGGTACAACACAAGAGTGGCCCTGATTGATGAATAATGTCTGGCATGGAAGTATGGAGGCTCGGTGTTTGCCATTTTTGATCTAGGTTTAGGTCAAATCCTATGATCACAGTGAGACAATGTGCAAAGCAGATCTATATGCTAGAATTCAATTCACAGACCCAGCAGCTCATGCACGCATGTAAGGCTTTCACCGACAGCAAGGAGACATCGTGACATTGTCCCCAAAAATCTACTGGGATCTCTGGATCTCAGGCTGCCTTATGAGACACGACGGGGAAGAGTCCTGCTGCTCTGTGTCGGTCAGACCACCCCTAGATAACACACTTTACAGGGACAAAACTACAGTGAGTACACTTAGCAAAAGGCAACCATGGAGAGGGGTCACAAAAATGCATGATGTGAAAGTTAGTAGAATGAACTGGGAGCAGATGGCACTGTCTTCAAAAGAGAATCAGAATTCACTAGTTCAACACACATTCTGTAAGCACCTACCATGTGCCAGACACTATGCCAGGCTCTGTGCAGGCAGCAGTGAATGTGGGGGACCTCTGTCAGCACCCCCAGATCCACTTACTCTCTCCCCACCCTGCCCTGCACCCCAGAGGACGACTTGATGAAATGTATCAGTGGGCTCCCCTCCCCTCTCGCTTCCAGCGGGGCTCAGCCAAAATGAGATTAGAAGGCAGGTGGACAGTGGGGTCATTCGTGATGTTCTCCAAGTGGCTGCCAGTGGGCGCTACCAAAGGCCTCAGCTCCGTCAGGGCTCCAGCAGCACGTCCTTCCTGCCTTCAGTCCCTGGGTAAGTCACAGCTCCTGATGTTGCCAGCCCTGGGTACTGCACCAGCCCTTGTGGATTCCCCTAAACCTGCCTATACCCTTGTATGTCATCCCTTTACCAAAATCAAACAACAGAATTCAAGTGCGGCATCGCTTGCTTGTCAAGACCCTTCCTAATCATGTGGATAAAACAGGCTGGGCCCCTGATACCAGGGGACTTTACAGTCTAGAGGGAAAGACAAGTGATAAACAGGCAGCAAATATGACACCAACCGTGGCAAGTGTGATAAAGACAAGCTCGGTGCAGTGAGGTTGAAATGAGCTTCTACCTTAAAGAACATTCTGTAAGTTACTGGTCAAACTCAGAAGTGAATTAGGTTGATTCAAGATCCTAAGCGAAGTATCTCAAGAATGGAAAACCTAACATGACGTATACTCTCTAACAAATTGGAACTGACCGAAGAGCACACATGTGCACAGAAGGAAGTAAAAGTCATTGTCAATCAAGCAGGGGGCGGGGGGGGCGGGGAAGGGCAAAAACCCACCTAACGGGTACAATGAACACTATTCGGGCGACGGGCACACTTACAGCCCTGACTCAAGCATTACAAAAGTGCTCCAAGTAACAAAAACCAGTTGTACCCTCTTACTATTTTGAAATTTAAAAAACAAAGAGTGAATCAGGATCATCTGGGTGTTTGAGACTCACAGGTTCCCATTCTCCACTCCCAGGGGGCCTGATTGCCTACGTCTCAGGTGAGGTCGGGGAACCTGCACACTTAATAAGCTCTCAAGTAGATTGGAGAAAACACTGTTTTGGAAAAAGTACTAAATACCCAAATTGTTCCAGGGATCACCTCTTAATACTCAAACCCCTGCTTGAGAGTTTGGAGAAGGTCAGCCCCCGGGCAGAGCTCCCAACGGGGTGGCCATAGTCCTGGATGCCCTCTTTGGTTTTGGAGAAGAAGAGCACATGGCCACAGCGCATACGGCCAGATTGGGAAGCAGCTAGGAAACTGGAGTAATGGGCCAATCACTTGACCAACACTCACTCAAGCACGCCAGCCCCCTTCCAGAATTTAGGGACTTCGACACTGTCACTTGAGGGAAGGAGACGAGAACCCAAACTCCATAAAAAGAATTTCTCAGGGGAAAAAAAGACGCAGCGAAGGATGGACTAGGAAAAGTCAAGGGAATTGTAAGTAGAAAAAAACGAACAAACAAATTTCTTCTGTCCACAAATATTTGAGTGCTTAATATATACAAGACTCCCTACTAAATTCTGAGGACACAAAAGCCAACTTTTGAAAGACACAATCCTTAACTTCATAAAGTTTGCATCCAGACCAGGGATGGCAAATTCACGACATTCGTGCCATCACTTCTCACTCCTGCACTCCTGACAGACATCACTAATCAACACCAGTATCCTTTCTACTGAGCCCCAGTTTGGCCTCAAATTCCTTTTCAGGTGGCTGCTGCCAATCGACTGAGGGCTGGCATGTGGAATGGAAACTCTCTGCCATCCTTGATTTGGACTTTAGGGTTTAGGCAAGGACTCTGGGAATTTGTCAAGTGTGATGTCCCCAGTTATAGAGGGAGACACTGCCGTTCAGAGAGCACTGTGCTAACAGGACTCTGTAAGGACCCAGGTGTGTTGTAGGGACCCAGTGCTCAGAGTACAGGAGCAGAAGTGGTGAGACACGTTTTAAAAGCACCTTAGAGATCCGTTAGGGAGAATTACTACACTTGGGTCAAAGAGATAACCCTAGAGCCACCATCTCCCACTCCAGGCTGTGTGTGCTTCCTCCTTCTGTCCAGGCCACCACCACAGCCCCTGCCCTGAGTCCCCACTTCCGTGGTGCAACACTGCCCTGAGCAGCTTCAGGAGCCTTGGGAAAGAAGGGAACTGCAGGTCCCCTTCCTGCTGCATCCACCAACCTGGAAGAGAGGAGGCAGCAGGGCCTTTGATCTGCCGGGCCTGAGCCATCCCCTGGGTAAGTGTCCATCTCTGGGTCACACAGCCAGGCTTTTGTCCTGTCTCGGTGCCTTCCACCAAGCTTGCCATCCCTAGAGCAGTAGTTTTCCAACTGTGCTGCACATTGGGGTCACCTGGGGAACTTGACAACTTCACTGCCCAGCCCCATCCCAGACCAATTGCATCAGCACCGGCCGAGGAGGACAGAGTTGCCGGCAACCTGCTCGAAGAGGAGTCAGCTCTGCGGGGTGATGTCCAAGGCGGAGACAGACGGCCGGTCTGCCAGCTGCTCACCCTCCCGCCCCATCTCCTGCCGGGCTCAGCACTGAGCCAGGCCAGGCCTGCTCCCCAAGGCGCCAGGTCCTCCAAATAAAAACAGGCGGCCAGAGTTCAGGGCCCGCTGGCGTTCTCTCAGTAAGCACCTTTTGTTCCAGGCTCTGAGCTGTTAATTAAAGAGCCGTGATTAATGAGGAAGCGCTCCCGGTCCCCATCTAGGATGAGAGGTCCTGGGGATGCTGACTTTGCTACAGGAATCTGCAGTCAGGTTCCAACCGGAGCTATTTATAGTTCGAGCTCCAGTAGGGTTGGGAGGAAGGAGCTCCTCCTCCTCCTCACCCTCTCCCCCTCCTTCCTGCCCTCCCCCTCTCCACACTGCAGTGGAACATAAAAGTGGGAATATTTATGGAGGAAGAATTTTTAAAGGAGTAAATCCTAGCATGTATACATTCATCTTAATTCACCCATATGTTCATCCCTCAACATAAATTTATTAAATGCCTACTAAGCGCCAGGCTCCAGGCCAGTTGTTCAGGTTGCAGCCTGATTTAGAGCAGCATAGCCCCTATTCTGGTGGAGTCTACACTCCAGGGAAGGAGTCATTATCAAAGATCTGGACAAAGACATTGACAATTGTAAGTAGAGGCAAGCACACTCCAGGTGAGAACCACTCCGTGGCAGTGTCAAAGAGAAGCTTCAAGAAACCCTCCCCACCTTGCCAACTGGTAGATTATCACCATTCTCTCCTTTAATGAGGAAACTGAGGCTCAGACATGTTGGGAAAGTTAAAGTCCCACCAAGTAGCATGTGGCAGGGTCCAGATTCAAAACCAAGTGTGGCAGAGACTGCTGCAGCTCCTCAAACCCAAGTCCTCTTCTTCCTGGGCACAAGGCTCCCCACTCTCCTTTGAGGTTCCATGTGGCTGAGTCTCAGCCAGTGGAACAAGCGGGGTGATGGGCACCACTCCCAAGCGTGGCTCACACCAACCCTCCTGTCCCCTACAATCCAGCTAATGAAATCCAGAATGACCTTGGAAGACACATGTTAAAGGCAGAGGCTCCCCTAGCCTGGATCCCTGAATGGCTTTATGGAGCAGGACTCCTCCACCCCAACCCCTCCACCAAGTGGGCTTTCCGTGAACAAGATTTAAACTTTATCATGCTGGGTCCCTGAGATGTCAGGGTTTCCCTATTACAGCCGCCAGCATCACCTCAACTAACATAGCACGTCTGCCTGCTCATGCCCACGCTTCCCCTACTGCCCCTTGGGAAGATTCCCTGACTCCCTGAAGCATCCTATGAATAGGCACTATTGGGGGTGAAGGGCAAGGAGGCTCCGTGTCCTTCCCAGACACCCACTCAGTCAGGCCTTGCTCACAGAGTCACTGTGAATCAGCCCTAAAATGTCCCCCAGCCCTGTTCCAACCCCCTCTCCCCTCTTGTAGCTGGAACCAAGGTGGTCCACCCCTGCACTAGGGGACAGAGAAGGAGAGGGCAGAAGAGTATCTGGAACCAGCTCAGGGCCGTGGCGTGACTTTTCCCATGGGGACATCTCCTGACACCACTGGGCTGCACGGAGGAGGAGAAGGAGGCCTGGCATTCGGATGAGAAGACCTGGCACATGCCAGGATACCATGGGTCACTGCCTCGGGTCTCAGCTCCCTCCTCCATAAAGTGGGTACACGAAAGTGCTTTAGCACAATGTCTGACATGTGAACGACAAAGAGCATCAAACCCCCCTGCAAACAGGGAGCTTTTCAGCATGGGAAGGGCCTGAAGAAAGATAGAAGGACCCTGAGTCACTGAGTAGTTGGGCTTCTGAATCAACCAAGCCTGGGACCCCCTTACATCCTGACTTCTCAATGTCCCAGCTAACAAATTGTCCTCGTTAAGACAATTTTAATTTTTTTGTTACTTATAACAAAAAGCATTCTGACTCATAAGACAAAGCACGTAACATCTCTGTGACTCTGTTTCTCAGCTGTAAAATGGGGACAGTATTCATTTTTCAATGGTGACTTAGCTAAATGGGACAATTGTACCCATCATACCCACATTACCAGATTTCTGTGGGGACCAGAGGAGCCTGCTTTTCAACAAGCTGTTCAAATGGAAGAGCACTTTGCAAAGCTACCTCTCTCTCTACAGAACTGAGAGTTTATTTTACTCAAGGGGTTTTTCCATCTTTTGTAGACACTAAACTCTCTGTTTATATAAAAGGTTACTCGAAAGCCCAGTGGATTTAGCCCAGCAGGTTTCTAAGGAGGTTGGCTCAAGGGGCAGCCTTGTCCAGCTTTGTTCTGCTAAGATCTGTAATGGGGCTGGTGACACTCGTGGGCACCAAACTGTCCTACTCACAGGAGAGGAATTTAGGGGAACTGAGACCTGAGGAAGGGAAAGAGGGAAGGTGATGTTTGTTCCAAGGCTGAGGGATGTGACCCTCTTCCCAGCATCCCAAAACTTAGGTAAAAGGGATCCATCTCCTGAATACTTGGTCTGCAGACCTTGTGGGGGGTGCCAACAAAGGGACTGACTTTCTGACGTTCATGGCAAGGAGGTCACGTGTAAGGGAAGATGTAGAACTCAAAGGGGCAGAGTCTCAGAGGCAGGGGAAGCCCAGAGAGGAGCAGTACCTTCCCCAGGGTCACACAGCACTCAGAGGCAGAGCTGGGATTCAAACACAGGTGGGCTTATAATACGCACTGCTCTGCACACATTACATGTATGTGGTGCCCTCAGTCACCCCAACGCTCCTGCCTGCTGCACAGCCTGGTCCCGAACGAGGCCTCTTAGTGTCATGTTTGGGAATCAAGAGTTCACAGGGCCATCAGACTAAGTGAGAATGCTCCCTACTGGGTGCCCAGAAACTGTGTGTGGTGTGTTGGTGCATCCATAGTGTGCATGTATAGTGTGCACACACATGCACACACCAACACACATGTGTAGGTACATGAAAGTGCACACACATGCATGTACACAACATGCACCCACACACATACACACATGCATGCACATACATGCACTCACACATATTTCTCCCAGAAGTGCTGCCCTTCCCTGGGAACCTCTGCTGAAATGGACCCCTCTTAGCCAGACTGCGCTGCTGCAGGTGTGGAGACTTTGTCCAGTGCTCCCTTTTCTCCTTAAGCTCCTCTGGCTCCCATCTTCTGGGCAGGTGAGGCTGACCATGGGCTTGGGAAGGCTGGTCATAGGACCCCCATCTTAGGCCAGGATCTCCGAGAAGCAAAACCCTGAGACCAGGACCTGAGAACACGTGGTTTATTTGGTAGGTGGTTCCAGGTAGGACACCAGGTGTGGGACCGTGAGACAGGGGAGGGAAGACAGCCAACACAGGGTCCCTTCATGGGCAGGTGACCCCTGTGGGCAACTGGGAACCTCTAGAAGATAGGGTAGAACACATCTCGGAGCTGTCCTGTGGAGGCTGGGGAGCTGGGGTATTTATCCACCAACTTCCATCTTCTCTGAATAAAGACTGCTCCCCAGGACATAAACCTCAGTACTTGCTGTCTGCCCTGCACATGCCCGAGAGACAACCTCCCTGGACAGAGAGTAAGACTCCACTGGGGGAGGACACAGGGACAGGGCACTGACAGCCTCCTCTGGGCTCCCATCCCCCTGCCCACCTGCCAACCCGGAGCTCCTGAGAGGTCGTCTGCCCCATCCTCTCACCTGCCCCAGGCCCTACTTCTAGCTTCATGGCTAAGAGTTTGGACTCAGAGACAGACTGCCTAGGTTCAAATGCAGCACCTAAGACCTGTGTGGACTCCAACAGCATGCAGAACCTCCCAAAGCCTCAGTTCCCTTCTCTGCAACATGGAGTTAATGCTTCCCGGGTCATGCAGTTGTGAGGGTTAAATAAGATATGCACACGCCACTCTTAGCACAGTGCCTGCACACGGTAAGTGCTAAAAACTGCAGGCCATAACCCAGGGCTATCACGCACAGCTGTGGGGCTTGACCCTCACATCAAGGCACCTAGCCGGGGGGACCCAAGTGCACGGAGTTCAGCCTGGGCCCTTCTCCCTCGCCAAGCTCCTCAGTGGGGCTACCTCTGCTCAGAGGAAGATCGGCCACCAAAGGGGTCACCTTTTTATCAACTATTTGTCTTGAGATGGTGCCTTGTTCTAAATCTCAAAAAGTTGCCATCTGGGTTACCGGGTGGCCCTGAATATTATTAATATTGTTGTCATTATTATTGCTGCTCCTATTATAAGCTAATTAATTCACAGGTGGTGTCCCTGAAACAGTAGAAAATGTAAACCAGTGTTTCAACTGCTGCTTGTCTTGGCAGAAGTGTTTCTCTAGCAGGTTAGGACCTGCTTGACCTACTTGACCTAACAAGTCATTTTGGTGAAGGACCCTCCAGCTGTCTACATGGAGGGGCCCATGGCATCCCAGCCAGGTGGCCCCAGGAGCACTTGGAGCTGTGAGTTGGGTGCCATCCACAGTTCCTGACACCACCAGTTCGACAGGCAAAGAAAAGAGTGATTTAATGAGCTATCGAGGAAACATATTACCCAGGAATTCTGGGGAAATATCTGTTCTTTCCTGGCATTGCACCCTTGGTTCCCAGTGGGGGCAGGGTGTTCAGACTTCGTGGGAAGTAGTCCAAGCAACGGAGGAGAGAGGAAGGTTGAGCCGGTCAACGCTTTCCCTGCCCCAGCCTGTCCCCCTCCCACTCGCTGTCCTGAGGGCTCTGTCCACCCCAGCGCTGGGCACACCAGTCCTCCTCCGCCCCTCGGTCAGGAAGGGCGCACTAGCCCTTTCCCATGTCCCTCGAGCCTGCCCCAGCCCCTCCAATTTCTTGATGTCCACCTGAGCCTCCGCAAAACCCCTTGTGTCTGTCCATCATTCCAGGGTGCAAACAGACCACGCTACCTCCGACAGCAAGCATCACAAATTTCTCTTCTGCCCGCCTAAGGCCCTGAGCACATCTGAAGTTGAAAACTTGTGAATTTTGTTTTGCAGTTGAAGGAGACCCTCTATCGTTCTTCCCCCACCCTCCAAACCCCTTCATAAAGCAATCTCTCTGAATTCCCACCGGTGGAGCTTCCTGGAGCTCCTCTCCACGTACGTCCGTGGAGATACACGCCCCTCCCCCTCCAGCGTGCAGCCCCAACTCTGCGTCACCGGGGAGACCCGACCTCCCAGTGGGAAGCAAAGCGCTCATCCTTGGAAGACTTACTCGGTCCCCATGGAACTGTTCAACCGGGCCCGGAGCCAAACGTCCCACCCAGTCCCAGGACAGTCCCGCTGGAACGGCCTCCCACCTCCGTCCAGCACATCTAGGTAGTGCAGCAGGCCAGAGCCGAGTCCTCACTGCAAACCTCCCCAACACACACACAGAGCAGCCTTCCTCCACCCTCCCCCTGAAGTCTCCACATTCTCCCCTCCTTTGGGCAGAGCCTCCAAAAGCCCAGTGCAAACACAGATGTCGCCTGGGGCTGGGGCTGGAGCCCTGTTCATATATGCATGCTCGCACATACTGTGCACACGCACACTTGCACAGTGACCAGGGACACACACACGTGCAGCCCACACCATCACTGAAGCTTCAAATACAGGTAAAGAAAAAGAATTATCTGAACTCACACACACCATTTGGTCACACATGCATTTACCCCCTAGCCCACGTACACACACATGACCATGATGACACACGTGCACACAGAGAGGTGCACAAACATAAACACAGGGCACACGCACAGTAACTCACCCACACACATGCACACCAACAAACACGCACGTACCCTGGGCACACACACCCACACGCAAGAGTTGCTCTGAAAGCCCAGATTAAAGGGAGCCCTGCTCCAGGCCGGCTGTGGATGTTCAGTGGAGACTCAGAGTAATTAGCTCTTTAATCAAAGTCCTCTCGCCGCTCACTGGCCAGGAGGACCCACACACCCACGCCTGGCTCGGATCCTGGGCATCTCAGAAGCTGCAGATGGGCCAGGCCAGTGCCGCCCAGAGGCTCCGTCTCGGTGCTAATTAGGGACAGGGCTCAGCTGAAGACCCGCAGCCAACCAGCCGCTTCACTTTCCTCTTCCAAGAGGGACGGCCCTGCCGGCTCACGGCGCTTCTTCTCCGTGTCCTCGCTGGGCCTCCGTTCTGGCTCCACTCCTGGTCCTGCCACACCTGCACCCCCAACACACACACGCACACACACACACACACACACACACACATGCATGCGCGCACACACCATGAAAGACAAGCCGTGAGGGCCCCAGGCCAGCACCTGCCGCAGCTTCCACCACAGCCTTCCCCAGTCCCAAAGTGGGAATTAGTGCCTCAGCCCACCCTCACCACCCAGCCCTACCCAGCCCCAGCCCACTCCCCACCCGAGTGGAGACCCTGACCTGCGCCTCCTTCCACGGCCGCTCAGGGCAAGCTCATTGCCTCCAACCTGTCTGCACTCCTGTCCTACGGCTGCCACGGCAAAATATCACAAAACTGGGTGACTTGACCAACAGAAGTTCGTGTTCTCACAGTCCTGAAGCCTAGAAGTCCAAGACCAAATTGTCAGCAGGGCTGGTTCCTTCTGAGGCTGCGAGGAAGAACCCGTCCCCCGGCTCTCTCCTCGCTGGTGTTTGCCAACATGTCTGATGTTCCTTGGTTTATAGACGCATCACCCCAGTCTCTGCCTTATTATGCATCCGGCATTCTCCTTGTGTATGTGCCCATCTCCAAGTTTTTCCTTTTTATGAGGACACCAGTCGTACTGGGTTAGGGCCACCCCATGACCTCATTTTAACTTGATTACCTCTGTAAAGACCCCACTTCCAAATAAGATCATATTCTGAGGCACTGGGGGTTAGGACTTCAACATGAATTTTGGGGATGGACACAATTCAGCCCATGACACTGCCCTGCTGTCACCTGGTTCCAGCCTTCCTCCTCCCCACTGCTCAGATTCACGTAGGGTGGTTCTGCCCAGGGATGGTTAATGCATTATCTATTAAGGCATTATGGCTAATGCGTGACTTAGTTTTTCACTCCTTCACTCTCTCACTCATAGGTATTTACTGAGCACCTGCTATGTGCCAGGCACCATCCTGGGTGACCCAGATAAGTGAGGTCAAACAACAAGTGAGCAGGTAGGGAGAGTAATTCCAACGTGGGTGGAGCACTGTGAGGGACACAAAGAGGGTGTGGGGACAGAGGACAGTGGCAGTGACAGAGCAATTCAGGACTGGGTGGTTAGAGATTTTTCCAAAGCGGAGGCATTTCAGCTGAGGGCTGAAGGATGGAAGGGAGCCCCCTGAGCAAAAGTGTTCAAGGAAGAACATTCCAGCAGAGGGAACAGCAAGGCTGACTACGTGGAATCCAGCAAGTTGATCACACCCCACAAAGAGAAAGGTGGGGTGCACTGTCTAGGGAACCAGAAGGAGCCCCTTGTGGTGTAGGAAGAGGAGCAAATCTCTGAGGTCCCCCAAGCATGTGGGATGGCATGAGATCAGAGAGCTAGGTGTGGACCAGACCATGAGGGGCTTTGCAGGCCACAGCGAGTGGCCCCACTGTGTCCAAGAAGGGGCCAGCGTGGAAGCAACAAGAACATGGGCCATTTTGCAGGACCCAGGACCTCGATCCTGCTGAGCAGGTGCATGCGTCCTGGTGAGGTCACGCTCCACTCTGCCCAGTACATTTTAACTGGGATTCACCATGGATTTGGGTGCTCAGATGAAAACATTTCGATTCCATTACTTTGAATGCCCATCAGCTTTCCGCCCTGTGCCTGTAAGAAATGGATCGAACATGGCATCGAGGTGACATCCCGGCTTTAAGTTTGGACCATCCTGAGTGCCCAGGTGAGACTCTGGGCTACATAGGAATTCCCGGGATTCCACAGGGCAGATGTGGACACACAAAGCGCTCAGCAAACTCCAGCCCTACAGACAGGGTGGGGTGGCCTCTCACTGCTTCTGGAACACACCAGGTTCTTTCCCGCCTCCGCGCCTCTGCGCTTGCTGTTCCCAAAGCTGGGGAGGCTCTTCATTGGCTCTCCCATAGCTGGTTCCCTCCCCTCCTTCAGGCCCTCCCGTCTGCCAGCCGCCCAGAGAGGCCTTCCTCCATCACCCCGTCCAGAGGTGGTCCCTGTGTCATTGTCTCCCACCGCAGCCCACGTCACATTTGTCATCATTATTTCAGTGGTTTATGCCTGTGCTGAGATGCTCCTCTCAATATAAATTCCCCGCGGGCTGCCGTATATCTATCTTGTTTAGAAGGGAGGAAGTAGGGGGAGAAAGAGGGGGAGGGAGGGAAGAAAACGGAAGGAAAGAAAAGAGGATGGAGGGAGGGTTGGAAGGAGAAAGGGAGAGTGAGAGGGAGGTAGGGTAGATCTTTGGTGCTGGATGGTCACATGGTTTAGATCAGGGTTCCCTGCCCGACCTCAGCACTGGCGACGTGGAGCCAGACAATTCTTTGTCACGAGGAATTGTCCAGTACATTCTGACATGCTTAACAGGGTTCTGGGCCTCTGCCCACTAGGTGCCATGACCCCACCCACCTCAAGTAGTGACAACCAAAAATGTCTCCAGACATTGCCAAATGTCCTTTGGGGGACAAAATCACCTCTGATCAGAAGCCACTGGTCTAGAGGTTTTCAGTCTGTTTTCAACAGTCAAATTCTTACTTCAAACTTTTACATAGAAGCCAAATCTGTGTAACACATCACAGTGGAGCGGCCCCAGGGCTCTGCGTTGCTCAACTACTTCTACACCAATGCTGCAATGATGCCCCGAACTCAGTGACTTGCAACGGCAATGCTGGTTCTCACGCTCCCGCGGCCACAAGTAGACTGGGCTCAAGGGGGCAGCTCCAATTCCAGCTGGAAGTTGGCTGGACCTGGCTGCGGGCTGCAAACTGGGTTCAGGCCTGTTCCATTCCTGGTCGCGCTGGGATTCATTTGTGCACACTCATCATGACAGCAGGTCACAGTGTGCATGCAGGAGGGCATAAGCCACATCACACAAGCATGTTTACATGTCTACTGCCTTGTCTCATTCCACCTCTGCTCATTGAGACATGAGCAAGCACATGGGCAAGCCCAACATCCATGGGGCAGAGAAGTACGACTCCATCACCACCAAGGGGAGGTGAGAGGATACTTACTAAACGATAATCCATTTTCGTCGAGCCTAAGAACCCACTGATCAGATAGCTGAGGCTCACGGGAAAGACGGGCCATGGGTCTGCACTGGCCTTTCCCCAACACCAGCGCCTCGCGGAGCCTCTGCTCGTAGCTACCGCAGAGCATCCCAGGGCTCTGAACTCAGGGACGGTCCACAGCACGCAATCGGAGCTAGAGCCCGTGAGCCTGTGCCCAGGCCTGTGTGCTCAGCCTTCCAGAGCACTTGCAAGTGTGGCTGTCACTCAGCGAATATGTTCCCAGTGTCTCCTCTGTGCTGGACACTGTCCAGGGCGCTAGGGACCCAGTGGTGAGCATGGAGCACACAGACGAGCGGGGTGAATGCCAGGGGTGGCCCCCACATCCACACAGCGGGCTCCAGTATGGACCACCACTGTCTTCTTTCTCAATGAACACTCCTGACATTAATCTCCAGAACCTGCCTTTGCGGACTCAGAGGGACCCTTTTCCTGTTGCAGCTCCAGCCCCTCAAACAGGGATCCTTCAGATATGGGGACTTGTCTTGTCAAGATATCATCATGTCTAAATCGAGGCTGTGTCAGCAGCCCCATGAAAATGAATAATGGCCTCAATTATGACCCATATAACAGCCCAATAAAACCTAATTAAAATGATCCACATCCCATCTGCCAAGTGTAGGGCAAAGCAGCCTGGGAAGGTTGGAGGCCCAGTCGATTCAAGGAGAACAAGTAATGTGAATAATAATTATTACATTTATATTATTATAAATATGTACTATGTAATATCAGCATATAATAATATAATATAATTATCATACTATTATTATTATTGCAGCTGACATTTATCATGTGCTTTCATGGTAGCAGCCCAATGCTACTAGGGGCAGCCCAATACTTAACAAGTATCATCCCATTTAATTCTCACTAGCTTCCCATAAATTATGTGCAATCATTATTCCCATTTTACAGATGAAAAAACTGAGGCACAAAGAGGTTAAGTAAGTTGCTCAAAGTTACCCTACTAACAGGTAATGGAACAAGAAGGTCAGAGTCCAACAATACCCGGCCTGTAAAAGATGCTCAGTACAGACATGTAGAATGCATGAATGCATGTGGCCAAGAGTCTATGTCAGGTAACCCAACATGCCACACAGACAACCAACAAGCACTTATTTAGCACCACCTAAAATCTCGGTGTTGTACTAGAAACAAAGTGGGAAAAAGACAAGTTGATCATTGAAATCTAACATGATTATCGCTACAATGGAGGTATGTGCAAACAAAATGGGTACATGGGGTGGGCAGGGACTTAATTCTGCCTGAGAATTGAAGGAAGACTTCCCATAGAAGGCAGCACTTAAGCTGGGTCATAATGAATGCATGGAGATTTGCCAGACCAGGTAGAGAAAGGCATCCCAGGCAGAGGGAACAGTGTAGGCAAAGTTACAGAAGGATCAGAGCCCAGCATATTCTGGGTGTCACAAAGTTACATAGTATGAAGTTGCAATTTCATAGTCTGGTGGGAGCATGACGTAAGAGCCAGGTATGTCAGACAAGGAGGGCAGCAAGGTCAAAAGTCAAGATCATCGAACACCTTTTAGGCCAGGCTCAGGAATTTAGGTTTTTGCCCCATAAGCAATGGGGAACCATGGAAGATTTTAAAACAGAGGAGTGATATGGTCATATCTGTTCGTTAGAAGCATCCCCTCTCAGGGCTGGGCAGGGAGTGTCTTGGAAAAGACAGGAAAGCCCAAACCCTAGGATATTTGGAAACAGCACCCCTTGCAAGAGCATGAATTGCCAAACCATTTTTTTTTTTTTCTTTGAGACAGAGTCTCACTCTGTTGCTGGGCTAGAGTGTCGTGGCGTCAGCCTAGCTCACAGCAACCTCAAACTCCTGGGCTCAAGCAATCCTTCTGCCTCAGCCTCCCGAGTAGCTGGGACTACAGGCATGCACCACCATGCCCGGCTGATTTTTTCTATATATATTTTTGGTTGGCCCTTTAATTTCTTTCTATTTTTTAGTAGAGACGTGTCTTGCTCATGCTTAGGCTGGCTTCAAACTCCTGATCTTGAGCAATCCTCCCGCCTCGGCCTCCCAGAGTGCTAGGATTACAGGCATGAGCCACCACACCCAAACTGCCAAACCTCTTTATTAGAGAAAAACCTTAAAACTGGCCCAATATGGTCAGACAAGCAGCCCCAGCACCTAGCCCTACCTGGCACCATAGCCAGAATTGGGCCAAGCCTGCTCTCTTTGCCTAACTAAGGTGTACAATGCTCAGATTATCTCCAAGCAGTTTTCCACGGGCCTACCCTGCTTCCACCCAGAAGATGACTTTTGTATCCTGGGTACCATCACAGGTCTCTACCTGTTGACAGAGTGGCAGGAGGTGGTACACACTGTCTCTTGCCTCGAGGCCAGGAGTGCAGGAAGGACCCCTCCAAATGGACAGGTCTTTCAAAAACCAAGAATGCCAAAGTTGCAGGCGTGTGAGACAGATTGGTTAAAAAACAGTCTCTGTCATTGCCTTTGTCATTTCAAATGATGCTGCCCTTTGACCCAGGAAGAGATTTCAAATGCATAAATAGGGCGACCATCTCCAGCATCAATGTTTTGATAAAATGAAAGGGTGGGGGGAATACGTATTATAAACACCACCTCCGGGAAGCGCATTCAGAAAAGTTATTAAACATTCTGTCACAAGCTTGGCAGACGGCACTGTCCACCCACCCAGCACTGAGTTCCTAATAAAGGTGGCATCTTGGAATTTGTCACTCTCAAATGCATAATTCACTAGTCAAAAAGCAGCGGTAATACATTGCATTTTCATAAGGGGCTCTGAAGCTGTCTAATTTCCCTGAGCCGCAGGACGACAGGAGGCTGTGGCCACTCGCGGAGGCCCCTTTATGCATTATGGATAGAGACTTTGCAATTCAAAGTGACAGCTCAGCCTCCCCCTTGCCCACCCACCAAAACCCCGGATCATATTGGAAGGGCCAGGACTAAAGGACGGGTCGGCTCCCAAAGCCAACAGCCATTTGGTGCCTGGAAGTGAGCGTGTGTGTGTGTATACGTGTGAGTATACGTGCGTGTGTGTGAGTGTGCGTGTATTTGTGTGTGTGAAGGTGTGAAAAGAAGCAAACATCATTGCCTGGGTCTCACAAACATAATCAGAAACCAGCTTGATCTGTCACTGGACAACGTGCGTGTGAGACCGGGCAAAGAACAAGTGGGCAGTCGGGACTAACAGGTTCTGTGACCCCTATGTCCACTCCTGAAGGCAGGAGAGCCAAGGCAGCGGTGTCACTGAAAATGCCCCACGCAAGGCACTCAGCCTTACCCCAGCAGGGCCTCGTAAAAAGTGAAACCACATAGTGTATTAGAAAGAGCACAGGACAGAGAGTGAACTGTATTCAAATATGGTTCTGCGACTGACTCACCTATGGCGGTGGCCACTAGAACACCTAGGGTTTTTCTCTACTCATACACATTTGGCCCCAGTGGTCCATGTGGACAACTGTCCCTTCCTCAGGGCCAAGGAGGAAGCTACTCAGGAGGCTGAGGCATGAGGATCACTTGAACCCAGGAAGGAGTTTGAGGCTATAGTGAGCTATGATGGCGCCACTGCACTCCAGCCCGGGCGACAGGGAGAGACCCTGTCTCTAAATAAACAAACCAACCAACTAGTACATTTCCAAAAAACAATTTAGCTAGACCTATCAAAATCGTTGAATGGAATTTTTCTCGAGGAAGTTTTATAGATGTGCTGCAGAACTGAGGTTTATAAGAGAAAAATTAGAAATAATGTAAATGTACAGCAATACTTTGTAGCCATAGAAGATGATGTTGTAGAAAGATGTTGAATGATACAGAAAGATGTATGTTAGATGTTAATTAAGAAAAGAAAAGCTTGACACATCACTATGTACACACGATTCCTTTTTTAAAAAACATGCATATATCCACAGAGAGAACACTGAAAGAACACACACTGAAATGTCAATGACATCCCTTTCGGGGTCGGTTAATAATGAATGATGTCCATTTTCTTACTTCTACCTGTCACTTTTCCTATATATTTCTTATATAAGTTAAATGAATAATAACTATATAAATAAAATAGCATATTTCTTTATCAAAAATTTTAAAATAGTATCTCTTCCCCTATATTGGTGAGCTCAGGATGAAATAGTAAAATCCTATAAACTGAGTGGCTCAAACAACAGAAATTTATTTCTCACAGTTCTGGAGGCTGGGAAGTCCAAGATCAAGGTGCCGGCCGATTTGGCGTCTGGTGAGGGCTCTCTTCCTGGCTTGCAGATGGCCACCTTCTTACTGTGTCCTTGAATGGCCTTTCCTCAGTGCCATCACAAGGGCCCTACTCTCATGACCTCACCTAACCCTATTTACCTCCTAAAAGCCCTATCTCCAAATACATTAAGTGTTAGAGCTTCAACATATGAATTTGAAGGAGCACAAGAATTCAATCTGTAACAATCCCAAATACATAACCTGAATCTGATCACAAGAGAAAAAAAATTGAAGAGCATTCTACAAACTTTCCTGGACTTTTCAAAAATGTCAGTGTCACGAAAGACAAGGGAAGTAAAGGAAAGACAAGGAAATAATGCTAGGTTAAAGGAGAGAAAAGACACATAACAAAGAAATGCAACATATGACCCTGGATCAGCTAATGGATTGAAAACAAATTACATTGTTATAAGGGACATTAATAAGGCAGTTAGTGAAATTTAAATGCCAGCTGCAGATTGGGTAATACTATAACATTGTATCAATGTGGTTACATAAGATACGGGTTCTAGGAAATCATAAAGTACTTAGGAACAAGTCACGTGCCTGCAACTTATATCCAAATGGGTCCGCAGTAATAATAATAACAATAACAAATGTATATATTTAAAAGGAGAAATAAAGTAAACATGCCAAAATGTTAATAATCGGTGAATCAAGATAAAGGGCATACAGGAGTCTATTTCATGATTCTTAGAATTTTTCTGCAAGTTTGAAATTTAAACAAAATTCAATAATAATCCCTCTCCCTTCCTAATTTAAAAAGTAAAGAGAAATAAAGGACAGAGGTAGAGATATGTTGGAGCTACCTCACAGTGGCTTGGAAGAGCTAACTGTCAAAGTTTCAGGAATTCTGCAAGCCAGTTGACAAGTTGCAAGCTTGAAATTGGCCGTGGGGGGAGTATTTACACCACAGAAATTGTCAAATGCTAAAAATCAGGGTTTTAATTTTTCTTTTTCTGGAGAGCTAATTGTTAGCCATTTACCAAAATGCCACTGGACAGAGGGCTAATTCTTCTCTGCAGCTGGTAGCCATAGGGTTGCTCTCCTCAACTCATTCAGCCTCATTCAGTTCTGTGTCTTTCCACCATGTGCTGTACGTTTCTTCTAAGCTGCTGTCAGATTTAACATGCTCTGCAAGTTGCTTGGCTTAAACAGGGTTTCTCTTTCCCCGATGTCTGGAGAAGGTCAAATCTCTGAATCAAAAGAGACAATGTTGGTTAGTTGCAGAGGAATGCAATGTGCTGTTCTTCACATGCCACCAAGATTTCTGCTTTGCTGTGAAATGCCAAGATCGATGCAGACGGGAAGACATCGCTTTGCTGAAATAAATCTGCTTTGAGAGGAAGTGGCACAACACCACCATCTGGGGGGAGCTGTAGTCCCTGATGGACTGGTTGCTAACACAACCTGCTTCACTCGCAACCCCAAATGTAGTGTCTAGCGGGCACATACCCCTAGACTTTAGGAATCTGAAGGATAATTGATTAAACGTATTGCCTTTGCTGTGCATGGTTGGTGCTAGAGGGGTTTCATAGGTTGGATTCCCCAGAAGCAAACTCTGAGAAGAGGATACAAGGCCAAATCTATTTAGGATGGGGTTCAGGAATCAGTGGTTAGAGGAAGGGAGAAGTGCAACAGGAAAGGGAAGGGAGCCGGTGTAGAGTGTGCTACTGAGCACTTTGTTGCTAAGGACAACTGAGACTCAATCCCTCTGAATGTTAGGAGAGTGTAGAACAGTCCTCAGTGTTACCCGACCCAAGAGGCAAGGAAACTGGGGTGCTTATCTCCCAGCCGCCATACAGTACACTGGATCCCTTGAATCCCGGGAACAGGACCTAGTATGGCAAAAATGATTTTGCAGATATGACTGAGAGGCAGAGATTATCCTAGGCTGTACAGGTGGGCCCTCCATGCAGTCACGAGTACCCTTACAAGAGGGAGGCAAAGGAAGATTTGACACAAACAGAAGGGAGAAGGCAGTAAGATCACGGAGGCAGAGATTGGAGTTTGATGCAGCCACAAGCCAAGGAGTGCCGGCAGCCACCAGAAGCTAGAAGAGGCAAGGATTAGGTTCTCCTCCAGAGCCTCCAGATGAAGCACGGCCCTTCCAATACCTTGATTTCTGCCTCATGGCATTGATTTAGGACTTTTGTTTTCCAGAACCATGAGAGAATACATTTTTGTTGTTTTAAGCCATCAGGTCTGTGATATTTTGTTATAGCAGCCACAGGAAACTAATACGCCCTTTCAGGCACTGGCTGAGGGCTCCTCCCAGGGGCACTAACTGTCTACACTTCCAGCCTTCCCCAGAAACAGGAACAGAGATAAATTCCTCTGGCAGGTTATAGGTGCTCGCACTGGGATGCCAGCTAGCACCTCCTGCAACAATGAATGCCCAGGGGATGTGAGCAGGCCACAGATATCCCCAGCTTCAGTGGGCATGGTCTGGGTTGGGCTGTGTCATTGCATGAACCCCTGGGGTTGTACAAAGCAGGGGGCTCTGGCTGGGCTTATCTGGGTGGCTCCAACGTTAAGTCCTCACCTTTCTCTGAAAGGCCACTGCCTAAGATGTCCAGGTGTTAGGGAGTCATAGTGTCAGAATGCTCAGGAGACCGGCACAGGAGAAAGATGCCTGCAGCTTAGGACTAGGATGGAGAAAAGCCTGCACCCACAAAACCCAGCCTCCCCAGCTCCCCAGACTTGCCCAGGGATGCCATCAGCCACACCTGTGGATTAAGGCTTTGGAGAGCAGAGTGTCAGCTCTGACTGGGGTGACTTATTAACTCCTGACACCCCAGTTGTTAATAAGTGTTATGCCAAAAAATGTGCCATGGTCAAACAGGTTTGCGTAAAGCAGAATCAGGTACGGTTAAACTGATTGACTCTCCGAGAAAGGAATATTATGAAATTTTCTTAACTTTTTTCTTCATAGACTTTTTTTTTTTTTTTGGCAGAACATCTCATGAGATGTGCTTCATGAAACACACCTGGGGGAAATGAAGCACGCTTAGCTGATGAGATAGGACACAGTAGGGAAGGGGAAGGCAATGCAAAGGCACAGGCATGGCCCTGGCCAGGTTGGGGGTATTTACAATGGACTGAGAACTTGGCCTGGGCGCTTTAGATAAAGTGTCGTCTCCTCTGCCCTCCCCACTCCATGGAGAAGGTGCTGTGGCCCCTGTTTTAGAGATGAGCAAACCAAGGTCTGACAAATAAATGGTGGTCGGGTGTGCAGGGCTCGTCCTGCACGTGGGATGGTGAAGGCAGAGCAGCTGGGCAGGGGCTCCAGGGCGAGGGGTGGGCAGCAGCTCCCTGGCTGGGCAGGGGTCAGCAGAGGATGATCCAGGGAGTAAGGAGGCAGGTTGCATTCAGTGAATCATAACTTGGCCTTGGGGCTTTCACAGGGTGACTCACAGCTGGAGTTTAAGGACAAGGTTGAGTTTGACAACCTAGCTGAGATGCAAGAAAGAAGACAGTGTCAGGTCTTAGGCCAGCCCAGCCTGCTAACTTGTCTGCTCCCTTCATCACTGTGTGACCATACGTGAGTCTGCCTACCTGGACATTGTGTGGGGTTTTCTGGACCAAATCTGCATAAGCCAGGGGGAACCTAATGAAGGGAGTGTCTGGAATTGTGGAGTTTCCTGTCCTGGATTCTGCTAGACTGGTCTCACCTCTGCTTCATCATTAAAGAGAGAGAAGTGAGCTGATGGGTTCCAAGAACAGAGAGGTTAAATCGGTGGCTTCTGCGTGTGCCTTCTAGCCCCTCAAACTCCCAGCTGTGCGGAAAAGCCCAGCTCAATACCCCTCCAGCACCCTCTGCCCTCGACCCCTCCGGTCAGCCCCATCAGAGCCTACAGATGCCTTTCTGCCTCTGACCCTGCCTGCCCCTCAACTGGGTCACCCAGCTGCAGCACCTTCAAACGCAAAAAAAGACTGTTAAGGATGCAGCTGAGAGGCAGCCGTACTCTACAAACACAAGCTGTGAAGGCAAGAATTCTCCAAGCCAAGCGGGGTCTGGAGAGGATATGCTTGCTGGATTTGGCTGCAGTGCCTTGGAATAATTAGACCCGCAGAGTTAGCTGAGGTTGGAGCACCGGACCACAGCCAAGCTCCAGGGCTGGGGAGGAAAGGCGTGACTTTGTCATGGAGCCTTAGACAATGGCCACAGGGGAGGGGCGGACGCTGAGTTGCTGTTGCCTCTCCAGCATCTTGCTGCTCCAGGTGTGGTCCCTGGACCCGCAGCACCAGCGTCAGCGGGGAGCTTGTTGGAACTGGCGCATCTCAGCCCAGACCTAGACGTCCTGGGTCCGAATCTGCATTTTAACAAGATCTCCAGGTAACTTGCCCATACATCCGAGTTTGAGAAGCTCTGTCTTCGCACATCTCAGCTTCTCTTTCACAGGACTTGGAGACAAAAAGGCGTTAAAAGGGAAGGGATTGTCAGCCTCTCCTTATAGTCATAGACTTTCCTCCCACGATAAGTGTGGGGACCACCACTGGGATCCCCATGGGGTCACTTTGCCTCCGTCATTGCCAAGACTCAAGGGTCCCTGGCCTCAGACAGTCTGGGTGGGAAAGGGGTTCATTCTCATGGCCAGTCCACACTCTGCACCTGCCACGCTCGGCCCGTGGCCTTCTTGGGAGGGGCCCCTGACTCTGCCTGGCAAGAGCAGAGGGCAATCCCTCCACCCCAAACTTTTGTGTCTTTGTAAAATGTTTAGTGAAAAACTGCCGACTATGTAAATCAGAGATCATTAGAGGTTGGGTTTTTCCTTAAAGAATGGATTCAGCAAAATGCTGTTTTCTCCCTGGCTCTGGGTCTCTATTTAGGGGATTGGCGCGCTGCATATTTATTTATTTATTTATTCATTAGCCGGGCCCACAGTCAAGGAGAAGGGAGCAGTGCTATTAATCTTTCCTGTCATCCACTCACAGATGTGGAGTTCACACCACAGCAAATGTGAAGTCAGCAGTACACAACCACAAGGTGGAAATTTCAAGAGAAACAAGCTTAGAGGAATAGAAAAAAAATAAAAATAAAAAGGGAGTGGGGGCGGGGTGGGGGAGAGGGAGCTGGCACAGACGGCGCACAGTTAAAATACAGCGTCGGAGCCTCCCTGGGCGCATGTGTGTGCCCAGGGTAATCTTGTTCTCAGCATGGAAGTGTCATTGATATGTTAATAATAATTTTCTTTTCTCTTCATCCTAAAGAAATGAAGTTTGCAAACTGATTCTGGTGAAGTAGGTCTGCCTTGCATGTGCGTGCGTGTATGTGTGCATGCGTGTGCATGTGCATGCATGTGCATGTGTGTGTGTGGTGCTCGTGTGGAGACTGAAATACATACACACGTTAACACTCCCTTCTCTGCCTATTTACGGCATCTACTTAGTAGATTCTGGAAATCTCCGTGGAAAGGCGAATAGTTGAAGGCTTCAGGTAACCCTTTGGGGAATGATGTGACTGCCAGCTCATGGGGTGGGAAGATGTCTCAGGGGCTGGAGAAAAAACCTGCCAAAGTCACAAGTGGCTCCCATGCTGAGTCCTAATATAGGGACCCCTTCTCTCCAGTGTCCTTAAACTAGTGCTGGTCAGCGTGGGGAAGATTAAAAAACAGCCCTCAAGCTTCCTAGAGCTGGTGTCATTCTAAAGCCTGGTGAATCTGCACGTGTGTGTCCCCCCTGCCGTGGGGTTGGGCTGACCAATCCCCTGCCTCTGTCTCCTTCTTGTTCTGTTCCTGCTTTGGGGGCAGAGGCCGTGATATTTTAGTGCTTTGCTTGTCAGCTCTTTCTGCCACTGGGCCTAGAGAGAATGGTAGCAGAGTGCACCACCCTGTTAGAGAATTCCAGGGACCTGGTGCTGCACCCATTGCTCAGCCGGGCTCCCTGTTCATGGATTGCAGCCTGGTGCAAACCCGACTCCATCTTGTACCTTGAGTTGCCGCCTTTCCCATGGGGCTCTCTCCCCTCCCCATCTGCCTTTTCTCCCCTGCTGGTCCAAGAGGCTGAGGTCCTGGCCATACAGCCATACACAGACACAGCCCCATCCCACATGGGAAGGGCTGAGTCCACTTCTGCATGGAACTGGTGTGCCCAGCACAATCCTGAGTGACAGCAGAGGAAGACTGTTGCTTCAGAAGCCGCTGACGTCAATAACTTCTCTCCTCGGATCGTGAGCTCCTCAGGGCACAGAGACCAGGTTTCTTCATCTCTGCTCCTTGACACTTAGTGGATCCTCAGCAAACGTCTGTTGAATCGTGTTGAATCCGGGGTCAAAAGCAGAGCTGAAAAAAAGGCTGGCTGCCTGGGGGCAGTGGTTAGGCTGGGGAAAGTACTGCAAGAGCGAAAATTCTTCTCCTGGGTCAAGGGAAGGATGAGAATTGTGTTGGCTGATATGTTGGAGAGCTGTGTTGAGCAGGATTCTGAGGCTGTGTCTAGACTCAGCAGGAAAGTCTGCTGATCCCTTAGTCTGCAGTGGGTGCCAGAGGGGATGGGGCCATGCTTATGCCCCACACTAAGCATTGAAGGGCAGCCACCCTGAGTCACGGAGCTTGTTCCCAAGCATAGATTTGCATGAGTCCTATTGGGCTCAGAAAAGGGAGGGCCTGAGGGCAAAGGGCACAGTTCCTATGGCACGGAAGAGGAGGCAGGGACAAAGCTGGGGCTGAACCCACGACTCAAAGAGCCCTGTCGTAGGTGGTGGCCCAGTAGGAAGGCTGAGCGTGGGCACAGGACACTGGGGCTGGAACAAGTCTTGAATCGCATATTATCTCAGGAACCACAAGCTAATGAGGCGAGGCCAGGGTACACCCCCAACATTTTAGCCAGAACCTATTCCCGGCACTCATAGGATGTGGTGAACACACTTGGGTCATCATTCCAGAAAGTCCCTGCCTCCACGAATGCCAATTCCTTACAGCCATGTCCATTTTCACATCTGTAAAGTGAATACAATAAAATCCAGTCCTGAAAGGAATAAAGAACTAAATCCATCCATATCAGTAGTGCCACGCACACCCCACTGCTGACAAATGCCAGTTTCCCGCATGGCTGTGAGCTGCCAGCACCCACCACGCCCTCGGTTCCAGGTACATCAAGCCCAAAACGCCACATTCTGTCTCCCCTCTGGCCTCTGTTCATCCTTTCCCCTGCCAGCCATCTCTCCCCACGCCTTTCCCTAAATTCCTAATCACATCCTTTAGGTCTCAGATTAGACATCACCTCCTCCAGGAAGCTTTCCCCCCAAAGCCACGCACTTACTCTGTCATAGCACTGTCACGCTATGGTGTCACTGCCTGCTTGTCTGTGTGTCTGTTTATCCGTTTCTCGTTCACTAGACAACACACTGGCAAACTTTTTCTGTAACAAGCCAACAGTAAATAGTTTAGACATCACAAGCCATTCAGTCTCTGCCGCAACTACTCAGTGCCACCATTGTGGCCTTACAGCAGCTATAGACTGCATGTCACCAAATAAACATGGCTATGTCCCAATAAAACTTTATTTATAAAAACAGATGGTGGGCCATATTTGGCCCACAGGCCAAATAGTTTGACAACCCCTCCACCAGACAATGAGCTTCTCAAAGCAGAAAATGTTTCTTATTCAACCATCCCTGACATACTACCTGGCACAGAGAAAGTACTTGGTACTTAATGAACACAGGAATGGTGTTGAAAAAGTTGCTTGCAATCCTCATCATGGCCTTATAGGACTGAATGAGCCCATCCTACGCCTAAAGTCTGGGAGGGCCACCTAAGCATTATGCCTTGACCTGAGGATGGCTGAGGCCATTTCACATGGAGAGTATGCTGAGCCAGGGCTGTGCCCAGGATGTGGGACACATCTCTGAGGCTAGACCCCATGCAGGACACCTTCCCTGTTTCTCAATCTTGCCTCCCACTCCCTGTCCAGATCCCTGCCACTCCTGACAGATGGGCACCAATGTCGCTTTCCCTGGGGTACTGTTGCTTCTCTGGGATGCAGCTTTTGCTGCCACTGAGCATGCCATCTCCTGCCCCCTGCCAAACACAGCCGTGGCAGGTGCTCTGGGGCCACAGTGAAGGGTTGTGATCTGGGGAAGAAAACCCCTCTCTCTCTCCACATTTATCTCCCTCAGAAGGGACTCACAGCAATGGTGTGTAAGCCCCAACATCTTAGAGTTTTACTGAAACAATAAACTCTCCTTAGGAACCAGTCATGAGTCAATGGTGAGGAAGGAACCAGGCAGGGGATGAAACCAGAAACTTCCATCATGGAGCACTCCAATTGCCCCTCCCTTCAAGAACTGGGATTTTGTTACTTTGATAAGCTCCTTGGCCCAGCCCTGTTATCCCAGAAGGAGCTCACTCTCTTAAGAACCCTCTGTTTCTCCTGCAAACAGCCCTCTGCTGACCCAGTCCAGCAGTTTCTCAGACATTCCTAGGTAAGTATGAACCTTCGCTTGCACACAACTTAGGTTTAGCCCCAATACCTCAACTTCCAAACTCCTCTGGGTAAATACTGTAGACTGTATTGCTGTTCTCAATTCTTACTTCACCATATTAAGAGTTTACATCTCACCCTTTGCCATGAAACATGCAGAGACCTCCCACTGGGAGGGGAGTTTATGTCTCTGCCCCACTGATGTGTGGCTTGGCCACGTGACTTCCATCAGCTGGTAGAATGATAGCAGGCATGCCCAGGCATAAGCCTTGAGTGTACATGGATGGTTCACTTGCCCTCTGTGCTCTTTTCATTCTCCATGAGAAGACCATGCATGGCAGAGTTGCTGGTTCTCCAAGGAGAACAAAGCTTCTTAGGGTAGACCTGAACCCAGCTCCCTTCCTGGAGTCCAGCCTGGCCCAGCCAAGATCAGCTGAACTCCAACCAATCCACAGACCCATGAGAAAGAAAAATAAATAGTTTCTGTTCTGTTTGTTTGCCATTGAATTTGAAACATCTTGTTATGCAGCATTATTATAGCAGTAACTCAAATAATGAGGTATGAAACTTTCTCCAAATCTTCCACATTGGCCTCCAGGAACTGATTTACCATGTCAATAAAATGTTTGGGGGTAGCTATTCCCCTAAACTTCCCTGCAACAACTCTGACCATTTGGATCTAGATTTACTCTCTTTTTATTCAGTCATTGGTAAGGCTCTGAGTTTTAGAAGCCTTTAGTTTTCAGTTACTTTTAACCTTTTGAACTTGTAAGGAGACTATGAGCTCTGTGGAGAATCCCCTGGACACTGCAAGCTTTGAGGAGTCTGCCTTGGCATCCTCTAAAGGTGATGTAAAAGCTAATTGTATAATGGTTCTCATTAGCAGGACAGGGCTACATGGACAGAGCTACCCTGAGTCAACTGCCATGGCAACGAATAGAGAATTCAAGTTCTTGCCTCCATGAGTCACACTTGAAAGGACAATTTCTACAGAAATATCTACTGATTTTAGGAGAAAAAAATTTCTGGTTTGAAAATATCTGGCTTGAAATTCCACAATTCCCAGCAGTCTAGTTTTGCAGGTGTGAAGCAGAGCTGTTGAAATTCATGAATTGGGTGAGACCATTGGAGCAAATCTCAAATGCAAATTCTTGCTGTCTGATATGAAAAGTTATTGAAAACTTGTTATGCTAGATTTTTGCAAAAAAAAAAGTGACAATTATTGACTTTTCATGTCCACATTCCCTTGCAATTTGACATTCTTGGCCCTCCCATCAAGAGACTCCCTCCCATCATCAAGAGATTTCCCCACACCTTGAATATGAGCTGGCCTGGTGATTTGCTTTGACCAATGGAATTCAGAGGAAGTAATGTTGTGCTGCTTCTATTGCTTGCTTTAGTTTGTTCTCATGGAACACTGTTCAGCCTTCATGTGAGCAAACCTGGGCTAAATGAGACACAGCATGAAGTCCCAGTGAGTCATCCCAGCTGATTACCTAGGATTACCTAGACAAGCCTACCCAAAGCTAGTCTTAGACATATGGGTTGAGTCTGAGCAAGACCAGAAGAGCCACCCAACTGACCTGAGTCCATATTGCCAACTCAGAGACTCATGAGCTGAATAAATAATTGTTTTAATTAAGCCATTGATTTTAAAGTGATTTCTAGGCAGTAAAACTGATACAGTCATCATTACTAAAACTACATTAGGGCCACCTAACACCCATCACGATGGCTACTGTCAAAAAAAAAAAACAGAAAATGACAAGTGTTGGAAAGGATGTGGAGAGACTGAAACCCTTGTGCACTGTTGGAGGGAATGTAAAATGATATATCTGCTATGGAAAACAGTATGGAAGTTTCCCAAAAAAAATTAAAAATAGAATTACCATATTATCTAGCAATCCCACTTCTAGATATATATCTAAAGCCACTGAGATCAGTATACTGAAGAAATATCCGCATGCCCATGTTCATTGCAGCATTATTCACAATAGCTAAAACATGTAAGCAATCCAAGTGTTCATCAGTGAATGAATGAATAAGCAAAATGTCATATATACATACAATGGAATATTATATAGTCTCAAAAAAGAATTCTGATAAATCCTACAACATGGATGAGCCTTGATGACATTATGCTATATGAGATGAGCCTGTCACAAATGGACAAATATTGTATGATTCCACTTATAAAAGGTGTTTAGAGTATTCAAATTCATGGAGACAAAAAAGTAGTATGATGGATTCCAGGGTCTGGGGACTGGGGGAATAGATAGGGAATAGGAATCCTTCTTTAGTGGGTATGGAGATTCAGTTTTGCAAGATGAAAAGAGTTCTGGAGATGGATGGTGGTGACGGTCACACAACAATATGAATGTACTTAATACCACTGAAAAATGGTTAAGATGGTAAACTTTATGTTATGTGTACTTTGCCATAATTTTTAAAAGACAAATGTATTCAGGAGGTATTGGGAACTTTCTGGGAGTAACTGGTGTTCTGAGAATCCTTAGTCACTCTGTGAAAAGGCATGGACCACAGGGGAGAAGAAAGGTGGCACAAACATCTCTAGCAAATGCCAGGGGCAAATCACACAGGGCTCAGAATGGAGGGACTGTGGTGTTAATGCTGGATGCTGAATTACTCAAGATTCTTTCAGTTGCAAGTGACAGAAACTAACTCAAACTAGCCTAAAGGAAAAAAAATGACATTTATTTTCTGCCATAGCTGGAAATGATACACACTCATGCAGCTAGTAGAATTAGAAAGGGACCTTGCCAACAAGGCTGGGTCACCATGTCTTACTCCCTCTCCTTTTATTTGTCTCCTTTCTCTCCTAGCACCCTGGCTGTGAGCAGCTCCTCACCTCCTTCCAGCACACAGACCCCAGAGACAAGGCAGCTCCTCCTGCAGCTCCGAACTGAAAATCCCAGAGAAGCACGGGATTGGTTTATCCTGGATCCCATGTCTACCCTTGGACCAATCACGGTGTCTAGGGCAATGGAGATTCTGATTGAGCAAACCTGGGTCAGGTGACCTCTGTGGCCAGGATGGGGTGAGATTTGCTTCAGAGAAGTGGATGCGGATGCTTGCTAGGTGAACATACACGGTCATTCCAGTCCGTTATAGGGGCTGTTGTATTAGAATGAGGGTCATTTGGGGACATCATTCCCACTGCTGAGGAAAGTCCAGAACCTGGGTTCTCCACACAGCAGAAAGGTAAAGAGCTCAAGCTGTGGGGAATATTAGATGTGAGCTTGAGGCTTAACTCCATCGCCAAGCAGCAGTGTGAACTTGCACCAGAACTTCACCTTGCACAGCTTCTGTCTCCCCACTTACAACATGGACTCAACAGCACATGGTTGATACAAGGGTAAAAGATGGGAATGTTATAAATTATTTCTCACTGTGTCTTGTACCTTATCAGCATCAAAAATTAAATTTATAATAATAGCAGTAATAAAAATTACTATGATTGTCACCTACCAGCCTGTTTTCTCTGCTGTCTGCCCCATGGGGAATGGGGAGGCAGATCTCTAAGGCTTTCATTCATTCATTCATACATGAGCACTTCTGTGTGCAGGCATACCCCAGATTGTGGCTGGGTGTTGGTTTTCAAATAGTTAATGCCTGGGCCAGGACTTGGGTGGAGCTAGTGAGGGGCCTAGGGTGTAAATTTAAGGAGGTGCTCACTCTCAGGGCTGTGCAGGTGCAGGGTCCAACCCTGAAAGCCCCAAGTACTGCATTAGAGTCATTGGGTGATGTTGTTAACAGTATATTTTTGGGTGAAATCCAGACCTAGGGTATCTGAATATCCATAAATGATGGGTCTGGGGCTCTCAGATCAAGGTCTCATCCCTAGCCATTCTTCTGTCGACAGCCCAGTGCTGGGCTGGGGACTGGATTTTGAGGACAGGGTTGTCGAGTGTACTAATGCAGTGGTTTCCCAGCATGTTTGCAGAGCACGAGGATTTCTGCAGAGATGTCTGGGGTAGCCATGGGGCAGAGGCTCTAGGGGACAAGTGCGATGCGCTCTGCACCCACCCCAATGACCTCAACTGTGTTTAAACTTCATGCATACTAGACTTGTGCTCAGATGTCACCTGATGAAATAGTTCTATTGCTTTAAAAGAAAGTTGGAACACTTCTGGGCTAGAAGTGTTAGAGAACTTAAGACGCTCTTCAATACACACATGGGCTCTGCAAGCTGGTCCCTCCCCTCCACCACTCTCCTCTTCAGGCTCACCTTTCTTGCTCTCCTTTCTCCCTAAGAAGTTCTGATCTGGAGCTGAGGGCTGTCCCTGGCCAGCAATGGCAGTCAGAGTGGCAGAACGGGCCAGACCCTGGCTTGCCCCTCTGCGGAGCCCTCATCCCTGCAGGCCACCCTGTGGGACTGACCCAGGGCCACCTGGGCTCAGCCTCCCCACTCCTGGCCTTGCTCAGTGACCTCTCTGGGCTGGGTTGGAGGCCAGGGCAGCAAGAAGGCTCAATTTGTCCCACCCCAACTTCCCTGGCCCACCCCATACAATCTGGGTGCTCCTTGTTCCCATGGGGACATCTGCTTCCATCAACCCAGTGAATGCAACAGGAGGACACATTCTGGGGACTGGGGAGGTTCCATTCTGAGTCTGATGGGGCCCAACACAGCCAAGGTCCTCCTGCAGGTTCCTTTTCCTCTGACTTAAAAAGCCAAGATGATAGCTTGATTTCACCATTCCACAACATACACATATTTCAAAACATCATGTTGTACATGATAAATATATATAATTTTTTATTTGTCAATTTAAATAAACACAGATTTTTAAAAGCCAAGGTTTATATGTGATCCCTAATAAATACATATTATATATATATTTGTTTTTCACAAATAATTAGAATATTCTCCAAATTTTCCTTTCAATCATTCTTTTAAAATACATTAAAATAGGTTATCAATGCCTCTAGAATATGACTAGGAAACCATATACTCTTTTAAGCACATCTTTCTTTGATTTCAATGCTGCTGATTTTGAAGAACTTAGTTTCATTTCTGCAACTCAGTTCGGCAACTCTAGACATAAATATATCTAAGGGGTTTGTGACAGACATTAGAGATTCTGTTGTTTTGTTTTGTTTTCTAAGAAATTAACCCCAAAAAAACAAAGAATTGCAAGGGAGAAACGGCCACTGCATGAATGATCGGTGATGAATGGTTGTCATTGTCACACAGTTCCAGACTGCAAACCCCAGAAAAGGAAACATCAGATCTAGAAGTTCACAGAAGCCGCCCTGTCACCCTCACCAGCCACAGCATCTAACACTTAGAGGGAATCTTCTTTAATAGTAAAACAGAAATAGATTATCTTGGAAAGAGACACAAAAATGATTTGACACTATGTGTATAATCTAATTCACATGATGTACCCTTAATCGACATTTAATTGATGCAATAATGTTTGTTCATGACGGTAAATAAACAAAATATATAAACAGAAACATCTTCTTTGATGTTTAATGACTGCTTAGCAGCTATTTGGGTCAGAGCTACTGAGCCCTAATAAACAAATGCTTAATAATCAATTGAAATGCATTTCTCTGGTTATTGCCTTATTAAATCACGATCTAACTTAAGCTGTGGAATATTCCTTCCAATAGGAAGAAAATGGTTAGAAATGGAAAAGGCTGTCGTGGCAGGTCCCAGGGTACCCCGTAAGCGAACAGGAGGGGTTCTCCCCTCCATCCCTACAATCAGACCGAGCACATGGTAAAGCAAAACTGCAGCCGCCGGTACCTGGAACTTCCTGTGCTAAACAGAGTACATCTCCTTCCAGGCTTGACTTTCATTATAAACCCTGTCTATTACCTACACTACAGGGCTAATCAAGTAAACAAAATAAGCCATGTTAAAAAAAAAAAAAAAAACAAAGCAGTGCTTGGCACAGAGTAAGTCCTCAAAAAAATGCTTTTTGATATTGTTATTCACCACCACCGTTACTGTTTTAATTCTAATTTGCCACTGCTCTCTGAGTATACGTTAAACTCACGTATTTTTTGGTTGGTTTTTGTTTTTGTTTTTTTCATAAAAGTGAGCCTCAATTTTTCAGTGCCTGAGTCAAGCCGCACCCCGCTGTCCCAGCCAGCACCTCTATCCAGAGCCTTCCAAACTGTGTCCAAGCGAGTGCCACAGCTGGCTGCAGCCAGGTCTGTGGTCAGGGCCGCCTCTGGTTGGAGCCCTGAGCCCCAGCTCCTTCTCAGGTGCCTGGAAGTCCAGGCCAGCCTTTTCGGTGTCACTTACAGTCCTCATGCCTCCAGGAGGTGAGGCCTGTGTTCAGGTCCCCCAGTTGGGTGGACATGCGGGCTCTGGAATCCTACAGATTTCCCAGAGCCAAGCTCCTGGTGGCTGCGTCTACGCAAGGCTGAGCCCCCGAGTAACTCCAGACATTTCCTCCTTACAGCCGCTCGGCCACCAGCCCCTTGGCAAGCCCCTTACTTCTCTCCTTTCCTCTCCCTTCCTGCTCTTCTCCCCACACCCCTCCTCTCTAATACAACCCCAGTGACTGGAGTCTGTCTGCCCAGGGTGAGCAGGAGACCCAGAAGTTGGCTGCCCAGGTACAGAGCCGGGGAAGAACAGCGTGTGAGCCTAACATTTAAGGACAAGCACAGCTGCTGGGGTGACCAGAGCCCGGGCAGGTGCTTAACGGTCCCAGGGCGCCATCGTGTGGTCATTCTGTGTAATGACCACAGGGTCCCTCTCCCGTGATCATCCACCTGGTCTTGGTTACCAAAGTCCCTGACACTCACCCAGGGAATAAAGTTGTGCCCAAGCCCCTTCGTAGACCTCGGAATTCCCATGATTCACCCTCTTGGAGAAATTGGAACACAGAGCAGAAAGGAGAGATTGAAGGCACAGGCCAGGGCAAGGGGAAGGAAAGGGTACCAGGGGCAGTCTGGGAGGCCTCATAGGCAAACGCTAGTCTGACAAGTCCAGAAGCTCCTGGAAGAAAGGCTGTCAGGAGAGAGAAGCCCACGTGCACAGCAAAGCACAGCTACAAGGACGGAAACCCAGACGGCCCCGCTGGAGAACTGGATTCCCAACACTTTGGCTCTGGGGATTGGAGAGAGGGAGAGAACCAGGGGAAGGGAGAGGAGGGGAGGTCAGAGAACTTCTCCCCTCCCCCTTCTTCCCTCCTCCCCTCCTCCTCCTCTCCTTCCTTTCCTCTCCTCCTCCTTCGTCTTCAGCAACCAGACGCAGGCTCAGAGAATACAATTGATGGGACCTTGAAACGTCATTAAGTTCAAAAAAGCATCCTCCATGGCCCCTGGCAGCTGTGAAGAGTTATCACCCTGCATCTGTCCCCATGATCCTGCCAGGCTTGTGCAACCCCATTCTACAGGTGAGGCACCGGGTGTGCTCCCTTTATGCCAAGGCCATGTGCTAAGTTCTGGGAGGTTGCTATTAAACACTCAGCCTTGGGGATCAGGCTGCCTGAGTTCATATTATATCTCCATGCCACACCCTCCCTGGCTGTGTGAACTTGAACACATGGCTCAACTCCCCTGAGCCACCATTTCCAGATCTGTAAAATGGACATATTGCAGTGCGTCCCCTCCAGGGTTCTCATGAAGGTAAAATGTTAGATATTTCCGCACACAGGAGCTAATTTTGTTCCCAAAACACCCCGGGGAGTCATGAGTACTAGCATCTCCCATTTTACAGGTGAGAAAACTGAGGCTCAGAAAGGCTGGAGGTCACACAAGGTAAGGGGTAGAGCTGTGACTCAAGCCTACATTTGCTCAATTTCAAAGTTTGAATGAGGGTTCACTGGCTGTCTCCCCCATCAGCCTGCACACTCAGTGAAGGCAGACACCTCCTCATGACCCTCTGTGTCCTCCCCTGAACTTGGCACAGTGACTGGCACATGGCAGGGGCTCAATAAACATCTGCTGGATGATTGACCAGGTCAGCATGGAGTCGCCTGGTACACCAAGTTTGCTGGGCAAGGGCTGGGTGAGTGAGTCCCAAGGCCACCCTGAACCTCGCAGCTTCCCCAAATACACCCACTGCTGTCCTGTCTCCCGCCTTTGTACAGCTCTTCCCTCTGCGCTGAATGCCCTTCCCTCTTGGCTCCACCCAGCCTGAGGAGCCAGCAGACCCAGGCCAGGTGTCCCCTGCTCTTTGAGGGCTTCCGCCACCATCCAGGCACAGCGAGGCCCCTGGGAGACCCGCCCAGACCTTCATCAGCCCAGGGATGACGTGGATGATGTGGCAGGGTCGACACCTGCCCACCTGGCTGGCTCCCCAATAGGCAGAGAGCTCCTGGGAGCCAGCTGAGTCCCCCTCCCTGCAACTGGGTCCAGCTTGGGGCACTGGGGCCCTTCAGTGATGGGGGGAGGTGGATGCAGAGGAAGAGGGGAAGGAGGAAGAGCAGAGCGGAAGGGGGGACACAAATGAGGAAAAGACGAAGGAAGGGGGGAGGGAGAAAATAAGGGAGAGCAAACGGGAGGAAGAGGAGAATAAGGAGGGGTAGAGAGGAGAAATGAGGAAATAAAGAAGAAAGGAAAGATGGGAGGTGAAGAGAAGGAGGGAGGAAGAGGAGGGGAAGGGAGGGAGGAAGGGAGTCAGTGCCCCACTTCTCAGTTTCCTGTGGGGGTCCTTTCCCTGGCAGAGCAGGCACGGAGCCCTCAGTTCCAGCCACCTGGCCCTGTCCCAGGCTTCCTTCCCACCAGCTCTCTCCTGCCCCAGGCTGCACGCGCCTGACTCTGGTTCTCTGCCAGTCGGCATTTTTCTCCCCATGCTGGGGCACAGGCGCAGGCTCCGGGAGCTAACACACCTGCCACTCCTGTGCTGACACACGGCTTTTCAGAAAATGGGAAGGCAGGAAGTGAGCTTGGACGGTGCCGGGGTGGGGAGGGGCCCTGCCGACTCCCCCAGCCAGGGAGGGGGCTTCTGGGGTTGCGCTATAGCAGCATGCACAGAGGACTCTGGGGGAGGGGTCTTCTCCCATGGGCCCCTTCCCCCACACCCCCCTCGCCCTGCTCTCCCCCTGCAGGCGTGGGTGCTGGCCAGGTCAGGCGGCCCAGCTGAAGCAACGGTGCACAGGAGAGGAGCCTTGGGTCCCCTCCCTGGGACACAGTGTCAGGGCAGCCCTTCCTCTCAACACCCACAAACAACCCTCCAGAAAAACTGCTGGGGAACAGCAACCTAAGTTCAGCAGCCCCACAGCAATGTGACAAAACAAAATGCCCCTTTTAAGAACATTCTATTAGCCTGCAGGTCCCTCTGTGGGTGATTTATGTGGGCTTTGTTTCTGCTAAAACAAAGTTGGTGTCAAATCTTCCTTGAAGAGCGAGGGGAGAGCTTAGCTCCAGCAGCTCTCGGGGAAGAAAAGGGAATGCGCCAGTCCCCAGCCGGCACCGCAAAGCCTGACCCTCAAACCGCAGCCCGAACTGGCAAGAATGAGAGTGACAAGAAGCCGTGACGGTCTTCACTTAGCGTTTAGCACGTACCTTGAGCTACTGAGCTAAGCGCTCAAATCATGTAATCCTCCCAAAATCCCAGCAGGAAGCTGCTACCCTCATTTTACAGAAGACAATTCAGAGAAGCAACGGGCCCAAGGTCACACGGAGTAAGGGGCGACTCGGGGTAGAAACCCTGCCCATGCCCTAATTCTGGCTGCTTCTTGCCTTTTTCTCTTGTTCTCTGGAAAAAGTCCATTGGCGGGAACGGCCAGAGATAAGTCTAGGGACAAGGGCTTAGCAGTAATTAGGAAAGGAAGCCTGTGCGGGAACCAGGTGGGAAGGGACACCAATTAACTCCACATGGGGACGGTAAAGGCGCTAGCAGGCTGGCACGGCTTTGCCTCTAGGTGCATCTGACTTGTCCCCACCCCAGCCTGGCCAAACCCAGCAGCCCCGTGATTCTCATTGCCCTGGGCCTGGTTGGACACAAGGGGTGGGCCCAAAGCTGGCAACTGGTGGCCTTTGGAACCCATGAGGTCAGAGCAAAGCAGATGCACAGACTGGGGGAAGATGAGGGAGGCAGGCTTGGTCCCCCTCCCAGGAATGCGAGGATGAGAGTAGGGGGAGTAGGGGTGACACCCGTGGAGAGCTGTCTTCTCAGATTTCCTTGGGTAGACCAGCCAAGAACCAATGGCCACCACACTCCTCCCCAAAACTGTAGTGTCCCACAATGAATGACACCCCTAAGCTTCCCCCATCAGTAGCTGTGTGCCCCCAAGAATGGGCAGCCTTTGTCCCCCAGGGCAAGAAATCCTCATCTGCTTTGGGCTAAGACAATGACAGTCTCATTTAAATTGTGCACACACTGTCTGGGAAGGGGGTGTCCTATTGACCCTGGAACAGAAATAAATTTAATTTCATGTGCATCTGTGATCTATTGGTAATGACTGCCTAGAACAGGCACCTGCCTCTGGGCTCTGTGAGAACTTGCGCGGAGATCAGTTAGTGATGTCTGTCCTGCCAAGGGTGAAGTATTGGGGCTGTGCACTTGCCATCCCTGCCTCAATCTGCTTTTGCCCATCATCAGAAGGATGGAAGGAAAGGGATGTTTTGAAGAGCTTGAGTACGAGGTTATCTAAAGGCCAGTCACGTCCACCTAGTGGTTGAAAGGCGATTTCTATGAGCCCCTGTGTCATAGTGTCACTGGCTTACCCAATATTCCCTTAATAAATACCTTTGCTGCATAAATTAGTTGGAATCCATTTTTCCCTGCCTGAAGTTAAATGAGAACTCTCACTTGCACACATCTTCCTTCCTTCATTCCTGCAAGACACCATTAATAAAAGGCAGTTGAATGCAGGAGTCTTATGAAAGGTTTATGGGTAGGAGAACAATTATAGAACAAAGAACAACTTCAAATTCAATGCTGGACATGATGGTTCCTGAGAGTATTTTGGCCATTTCTCGCCATGAGGAATTTCTCATTGTCCACACGCTCTCCATGGGCCAGGACTGCTGACCCAGTATGCATTAATCTCTCTCTCTCTCCCCCTCCCATCCCACTCACCACTCAAATCTTCCTTCTACCCCTTGCCACAGAACCCCTGCCTTCTCTTACATTGTTTCCTGGGAGCCTCATAATTCTACCCAAGCTGAGCAATGTGCCCATCTGTTTCTCCTGCTCTCACCCATCTAGACCTGCCCAGGTAAGGACTTTACCTGCTTCAACCACGAGGAGCCACTAAAGTTGTCGTCCACAGCCAAAGAGCCTCCCACACTTGAGATGAAGGCAGCCCCCTCCCTAGAATGCAGAAATACAACCCCTTCATTTCTAAATAACTCCTTTTCCTTTCCTGCCTGCTACACTAGCTGTCACCTGGTAAGAACACAACAAATCATAATTATCACTGAGCATGTGAAAGGGTGGGCCCAGCTGCGACCCCTGTCCCAGAAGGTCCTCTCTCCACACTGATGGTCCCAAACCTCAGTTGCATGCTGCAATCCCCTGGAGTGCTTTCCATAATGCGGGTGCCCGGGCCCCATTCCCAGAGATTCTGATTGAATTAGCTGGGTCGGGAACCTGGCAGCTGCTCAAGTGGCTCAAATGTGAAGCCACCGCAGAGAGCCTCTGCTCCACACTGCTGTCATCACTCCAAGTAAGAGGCCTGGGGCAGAGATGACTGATGTTCACCAGAGCCCAGTTCCTCTACCTGGGGGGCATCCAGGTGGGCTTGTATTTCCCAGTCTCCCTTGCAATTGGGTGTGGCCAACTGGAGCCAATGGAACGTGAGCAGAAGTCATATACACAACTGAGCCCGGCCATGAAAACCTCCTGCGCAAAGCTCTTCACTCTCTTTTCCCAAGATCCTAAGAGAGGGCAGAGCTACAAGGTGGAGGGCACCAGGGTCCTGGCATCCCCACATGGAAGCCGCCTGCCCAATATCCACATGGGCTTCATGTGGGAATTAGACTTCTAGGATATTAAGTGATGGAGATTTGGCGGGGTTCTCTGCTACAGGAGCTAGAATTCCTTTCTGGAATATGCCCAGAATGTCATCAGCTCAGCGAAAGATATTTGATCATTCCTCGGAAGTGTATGAGCCTTCACCTCCAGGCTCGTCTAACACTCTGCTAACTCCTAACTCCTCATGGCCAGCTCCACTGACGGGGTTTCAGGGACAGCACGAGCGCTCATCTGGACACCTGCACCCACCTCACTGTAGCCTCATCTGGATGTTTCCTAAAGCTTCAGGTTCCTCCTACCCACGACACTCCAACCACAATGGCATTTCTGTGGCTCCTTGGACACGAAATGCTCTTTTCTGCCCCAGGACCTTTGCACTCAATGTTTCTTCTGCTCAGGACACACTTAGCCAAACTCTTCTCGTGGCTGTTATCTCATCCCTCAGGTCTCAGCTCAAATGTCACCTCCATGGAGAGGCCTCCGCTCACCCCTTTGTCTCTGTTGGCACCCTAGCCCTTATCTTTATGACAGCACCCTATTTCTTCACACCACTGGTCTCAATCCTGATCACACCTTTATTAGATTTCTTCTTCATGGTCTGTCTCTCTTGGGAGACTGGGAGGGAGGGATCTTTTCTTCCTGTGACAAGCATAACACCTGGCATAGAGTAAGGTGTTCAGTAATTATTTACTGAATGAATGAATCAATGCTCCAAAATCAGCCCAGCGATGCAGGTTTCACACTTTCTCCCAGTTCTGGAACTCCTGGTGGAGTGACAAGGTCAAGAACTTACAGACCACAGCTAACCCCTCACTGGAGGGAGCACCAAGACCAGGAGCTGGGTTCACAGTCAGAGCAGGAGGCGGACCCAGGACCAGCTCAGTTCACATCTCTTGGGTGTGTAGTTCATATCACCCACCACATGAAGTGGACCTCCTGGGGTTCTGTAGGGCACGGCAGATGTAACTCTATACAGCCACCCTGGATGGGCCCCAGGTTGCCTGGGGTCAGGCAGGGCAAATAAATACTCCCAGACAGATCACCATTGTGCAGTACTCTGGCAATTTTGTTCAACCCTTTCCTCAAATAATATCTTACATGAAATCAGAAAGGTGGAGCTGCTTCCACTGAAGTAGGGTAGTCTGCAAAGCCTGCTCTGATGGGCATCAGAACCCTTAAAGGCAAGGACAGAGTACCTATGCCCCATGGACAGGGTGCCTATGCCCTACAGACAGGGTGCCTATGCCCCACGGAGAGGGTGCCTATGCCCCACGGTGCTGACAACATCTTATTTCCCCCCAGGCTGAGTTGAGTCTCCAGAGAGGCAGGTGGCTCAGACACCTGCCCTGGGAATAAGATGGGACATGTGAACTCCTTCTTGGACCACCCCCAGGCTTTATGAACCCAGCCCTCTCCTTTCTTTCCCAAGCTGGGGTTTCCAGCCCCAGAGGGCACATGCTTGGACTGCCCTCAGCATGTCCAAGTCCAATCTGCCCATTCTGTTCTGTTGGATCTTAAAGGAGGTAGGCAGTTCTCAGGGATTTCCCTGATTTCCCTGAGAACAGCAGTGAGAGCTTGATGAAGGTCAGATGTCATCACCATCACCATTATCACCATCATCATCACCATTGCTGCCATCACCACCATCACCATCACCACTGATGCCGTCACCATCATGGCCATCACCAATACCATCACTGTCATCATCACCATCATTATAGTCCAGACCTTCATCATCCTCATCACCCTTATTTTTATCAGCAGCATTATCATTGTTTCCGCACACATTGAAAATTTCTTCCTCCAGTCCACAAACTCTATTTTAGGGCACTTAATACTTCTCTGTTGAATAGTTTACCAATCTCCCTTTTGCTCTAACATCTTTTGCACAATATAGAAGGTACATTTGTGTACTGTTGCTATCTCTCCTTTCTTGGGAGGACTCTGCTCACTTCTAAGATCATATCCTTCCCCAAATTTTTGTTTAAACTATCCTTTCTTCTATGAAATGATAATGGTAAAATGTGATAGCCATTCTATAATGTCATCACTTAGAAAAGACATGGCCGCCCCTATGTCAGTCTCGCCTGGGTGTTCTGTTTGTTTTATTTTACTGGTCTGTGGAATGTAGAAGTCTGGAAACCAAAGCTCTAGTGTCTTTTGTTGTCTCCCATTCCAGAGCATGGTACGTGAGTGTCACTGAGGTATGTAGGGAACTGGGAACTGGGGGACCTCAGACGCAGGGCTGAGACCTGTTTGGGATGCTCAGGGACAGGAAACAACATTTGAATATAGCCTTCAAGCCAGACAAGAAGTGAGTCCTTGGCAGAAGTGGTCCAGAACTGAGGTCTCCATGCAGTTTGCATGCCCCATGCTGTTTCTGCGGAACGCAAGCTCCCAGGAAATTTCAGGCCTGCTCAGCCTGCAGGTGACCTCTGCCCCTCCTCCCCAGGGTCCCACTGCATCCTGACCTGGCCCTCCTGGGCCCTCCCGCAGGGCAAAGACCCAGCACTCCTTCCCTGCCTCCACCCACACACTCACTGTGGAAACCAGGGCTGGGAGGATTACCCCAAGAAGCCCTGGGATGTTATGCACACTGAGTAGCTCAGCAAGCAGAATCAGTTCACCTTGCCTTGGTGAACTGCACACTGACTCTAAGTATGGGAGGAAAAGAGAGAGGGTGCAGGATTCTGTGTCTCCCGCTAAAAACTTTTCAAGAAGCCAGAAGGGTCAGCTGGTCATTTCCAGCCCATCCCAGGCCTGAAGGCAACAAACAAATAACCACGGCACAGCACGGTCCAGGAGTGACACAGAGGTGTTCAGAGAACTGTCGCCTGCTTCAGGATGCTCAGGAAAAAGAGGTGACATTTGAATCCAGGCTCAAGGGACCTGTAGAAGCTGTCAGGGTGAGAAGGAAGCTCCAGGAAGAGAACAGCCTGAGCGATGGCACAGAAGCACGAAGATGCGCCTGGAGCCAGAGTCGGGCTCGGGGCAGGCTGGGAACGGCTGCCAGGGCAGAAGCTGGGCTTTACCCTGGGCTTTGACTCCCAGGTCAGGTGCCTCTGGTGACCTGTGGAGGAAAAGTGTGGAGGAACGAGGGATGAACCCTACAAAATGGGAACTGAAGCAAAAAGGGATTTAATGACTTACCCAAGACTATAGTCAGCAAGTGGAAAAACCAGCATTTGAACCTAGACACTGGGGGTCCCACTCTCAAGCCTTAAACTTCACACTGGTTAGTGGCAGAGGCTGTTCCAGGCTCTAAGCCACCATTACAATAATGCTACAATGGGCTGAGCACAGGGCGTCATGGAAGTACAGAGGAGACGTCTCTGTGTTCATCAGATTTCTGCTCACAGCGCTGCATAACAAACAGCCCCTGTGGCTCTGTGGTCTACACCACTCCTAGATCTGCGGTCCACAGTGCTGGCTCTGCTCCTGACTGCGGGCCACATTCGGTTCTGTGCCACATGGCTCTGGGACCAGTGATGAACTGAGGGATCCTCTTTTCACAGCAAATGGAAAAAGCCCAAGAGAGTTGAGCCAAATAATGCAATCGCCACAATCCATCCTGACCTGGCCTCCAGGGCCCGAGGCCCCCTTGGCCTGCACCTAGGTGGTCTACTCAGATTCTCCTACAAACACTTGGTAAAGATGCCCCCGGCCCTTCATGCAGATCATCTCTGACTGTCCCTCTTGTGGACCCCTGCCCGTCTTCCTGAACTAAAGTTCTGCCCTGAAGGCAACCTCGGGCAAAAGCAGTCCCCAGCGGGCTGGTTCTACTCAACAAAATCCCAGGGTCCAAGTGACAAAAATGGGAAAAACATAGTTTCCCTCATTTCCACAGCACTCAAGGAAGTCTCCCACATGCCCGAGCCCCGTAGGGGAGGGTGGCCCCCCCACGTCTCCTGACCCTGGTTCCCAAGCCCCAAGAGCCAGTCTCTCTCGGAATTAGGGCTCCAGGACAGGGGAGGGGAGGCTGAGACCCAAGAAGCCACACTCGAGAATATATCAAGCCGAGAAACTTCTTGATTTGGGTACCATTGGAGGGGGGGAGGCGGGTGGGAGGAAGGGACCTGCTGGCTTCCCGGGTTCTTAATTTGAGGCTCCAAAAGGAAGAAATAATAACAACAATAACCAACCCCGCTGCAGCCACAGCATTTCCCTCCCGTTAAGGCGTCCGAGAAAGTGCTGACGGGGACGGCTGACAAGCGTGTGCATTGTAATTCACACCATAACAGCATCTCCAGGGCTCATGGATTTCTCATTGAAAAATTATGTGATGTCTTTTTGGAAACCCAATACTGAGTTATTGATATCGCGAAGGCAGCAGGCTCACCACTTCCAGCTTATTAGCTTTATACTTTCTGAAGGACTTCTTTTCCCCTCTAATTTTCAACTTGCTTTTCCCTTTTCAGTTTAAATTGGATCACTGGGCTTGAGTGAGTGTCTGGGAGTGAGTACTGGGGGAGGGGGTGTCCTGGATTCCTGGGGGTGGACGTCCTTAGGAGTGTGTCAAAGATGTGCGTGTGTTTGTTTTTTTCTGTAAGTGTTGATCTGTGTGTCCAAGCTTCTCTATATGCTTAAAGGCGTGTGGCAGGAGGGAAGGCTTCCAACTCTCCATGTATGTGGGCATGTCCATGTGCAAATATGTGCAGTGAGTGCATCTGTGTGTGGACCTGTATGTCTGAGTAACCGTGTGTATATTGGCGTCTGCATACGTACAGTTGCAGGTGTGTGCATAGGTGTACGTAGGTATACACATAGGTATGGCTGCAGATGCATGGATGGGTGAGTAGCCGTGGGCATATGGGTGTGTCCGTATCATATGTCTGTCCACATAGCTACGTGTATCTCTGTGTTTTACATGCATGTTCATATATGTATAACTGTGTGTCTTTGTATTTCCATGTGTCTTTGGGTCTGTACATATTTGCCTACGAGAGTCAGAATTGCCATGTTGTTAAGAACCTGGGTTCTAGAGTCACAACCTGAGGACCAATGTGAGTTTTGCCTCTTGCCAGCTGTGTGACTTTAGGCAGTTTTCGTAACCTCTCTGGAACTCAACTCCTCATCTGCAAAGTGAGGATAATTGTAGCCTTGCTGAATAGAGCTGTCGAGAGGACAGCGTGGGTTCATGCACATTAAGCACTTAGCGCAGAGCACACTGACTGCTCAGTTCGCTTGAATCGTGACATAGGGGGCCTTCAGCATATGTGTGGGAGCAGCAGCCCCACACTGAGAAATGGAAACTTGTGTTACCAGGTCTTACCTGCTTGAGCTCCAGGATGTGGTTTAAGTCAGTATCATGCCTGGCACCTCTATGCAGGGCCTTTGCAAAAATGCCTCTTTGGAACGGACAGCCTCAATTCACTCTGAACCACACTGCTGGGTGTGGGCCTCAAGTCCGGCCCTGTGAGGGTACAAAGGTGCCTGTGGCAGTGTGCAGCCATCCGGGAGCTCAGGCCAAGAAGGGGACAGTGGGCAAAGAGTCTGGAATGAAACACATGGGGTATGTCAAGTGCTCTGAGATCCCATAGGAGAAGTCCTCAGTCCCTATCACTGGCTCTCCAGCGGGACATCGGGGGATGAAAAGGGTTTCCAGAGAAATCCTGGGGGCCTAAGAAGAGGGAGGGGGCTGGCATGTGCCCTCTCTGCTCCTTGGAGGTGGGTAGGCTCTGGTGCAGCAGGGCCAGCAACCAGAATCCCGACTCTGGGAGACTGGTGAGGACGTGTCTGAGTTTATGGATTTACGTGGCCTGGAGAGGCGAAGAGGTCGTCCTAAAGAACTGGTGATGGGTTTCCTAGCCACTCCAAATTCAACCCAAGAAAATAAAGTGAAGAGGTGTGAATTCATCTGCTGGCACCCCCAGAGCACTGGGTCTCCCAAGTCTGGTGTGTGCCCTGTGCTTCCGGGACACCTCGATTCCCATGGCAAGTGCTCGGCAGCCACACATGGCCAGTGGCCGCCACACTGGACAGCGTGGCTCTAGACTTCCCAAACCAGAGGCCTGCTTGCCATACCCACCTGGAAACTTCTCTAGGCAGCCCCAAAATGCCAAATTCCAATGTCTGGGGTCGCTGCAGCACAGGGGCAGACACCCAGAGGATGGAGCTGCCTCCTGAAGGGAGGAAATAACTGTCCTTCCTGCCAAGGCTGCAGCAGCCGGACAAGGCCTGGGCAGTGCCGGGGCCGGGGGGGCAGTGGCAGAGCGTCCACGTGTAGCAGCTGCAGCCAGATACAAGCCTGCGGGGATGGGGAGAGAGCTGACTGACAGTCTGGACCGGCAGCAGCAGGGTCAAGTGCTCAAAATCAAGCTCAGAGCGGATTTGGGATTTGTGGGGCTGGAGGAAAGAGGAGTGAGAGGCGAGGCGAGAGGAGACGGCAAAGGAAGGCGTGAAGGGCCACCGTGCCCCAGGCTGTGCACCTGCCTTCCTGCAGCTTGGCTCACTGAGTCATCATGTCCTCCCAGCAGCCCTGCAAAGCCACTTCTTTCCATTCAGGGAGCACGTTTGGGAGCATTCGGAGACCTCACCATGATCTCAGAGCACCACCAGCGTGGGAAGGAGGGAAAGTGCTGCCAGGAAAGGGGCGAGAATAGACTGTCCCTCTCGAGACCCCAACAGTGCGCCCTGCCGAGAAACACTTGGAGACGTTGCCTCACTTTACAGGAGCCTCAGCTCCAAGAGGTCAGGTGAGTTCTAGAAACCTGAAAGATGTTTGGTGAGCAGTTGCCGAATGAATGAATAAAAATGGCTTGGGCGTTCACTTGGACCCCTGGGACAACTCTGTGCCCCATCCCGGGTCGGCTCCCCAGGGGCCCCCGCATCCAGAGGACACCGGGCCTGTGTGCCCCTGGGCCTCCTCCACACAAACGACCCTCCTCTCCACCCTGCCCCGTGACCACAGCTGAGCCCCAAACCCCCTTTTCTATTCACAGTTTCCTCCCTCCTGCTGCGGGTAGAGAGGGCAGCAGAAAGAAGGTCTCAAATTGGAATCAGACTCTGTGGGTTCAAATCCCAGCCCTTTGCTTAGGCGACCTTGGCAAAGGCCACCCCTCCTGTCATTCATTCATACATCCGTTCACTGCATACATTGGTGCGGTTAAGAGCAAGTGCTTAGGAGTGAGACAGTCATGGCTTAGGTCCCTGCTCTGCCACTTACTAGCTGGGTGAATGTGAGAAAGTTCCCTAACCTCTCTGAGCCAATGTGTCCCCTCCTCACCAAATCATAGGACAGTCAAATGGATGCTCATGTAATGTGTTTAGTCCAGGGCTTATCAGCCTGTCAAAAATTATCTAGTGAGTGCCTACAGGATCAGCAGGAACAGGACAGAAAATGCACCCTGCCCTCAAGGAGCTTCCGTTCTAGGGAAAAGGGGCAGGAAGGGGCAACAGAACAGCCCACAGGTGCCTGACTCACCCTCCCCTCCCTGTCTATTCCCAGGTCTCCTGCTTTCACTGCCTTAGCCCAAAATCGGGAGCAATGGCAAGTGGAAGCGGGCTCTTGGACGTGCAAACGAGACAGCTGTGTTGGATCCTGGAGGCCAGCGGGGGCCCCACACACCCCAAGTGTGGCCAACATCAGACCTCAGCCGCCCACCCCCCTCGGAGTCCCACAAGGACCAACCCTGACCCTGCTCCAAGCCCATTTTCCCTCCCCCCTTGCCAGGATCTAGCATCAGGGCCCAGCAGCGGGCCCGGGTAACCAACACCCTCAAACATTCCAGAATCTGCGATAACACAGCACAAACACCAATAGGGAGAAAGAAAAATGCCCTTTTTATTAGATTCCTGCTGATAGCCAGATGGGAACACACACACACACACACACACACACACACACACACACACACAGAGACCATTTTTCCTTTTTTGTCTTACAGAGAAAGGCCCCAAGCATTCTGTTCCAACCCCTTTCCATGGAAAAGGTGTTCCGCCCTGTGCCCCAGTAGGTCTGTATGACTGAGTTAAAATGTGTTCTTTTTTTATTAGATGAATTGCATCATTAAATTACATTATAAAAGCTAAAAATGCACCATTAATTTTCAAAAACAATAGTAAATACATCTCATTTCTAATACATGATTCTGCATTTAATTTTTGCCTGGGGCCTTGCCTTTTTTTTTCTCCTAGCCTCACTGTGTCCCTTTATGCAGACTATATAAATGGAGCTAAATTGCCAAAGAAATTTTTGCCAAATGTCCGTAATGTGAAAATAAATGAATTTCTAATTGGCTGTTGCAAAAAGAAAAATTACTTTTTGATCTCAGCTCAGCCAAGCAAAAATCTACCTAGCTGGAGTAATAAGATGCAGGCACATTGTGGGCAATGAACAGAGAGACAAAAGGCCCAGCAAAGTGACACTCAGAATGCAATCTCTCCTCTACCCTCCCTGCTCCTTCCAGCCCTGTAGGAAGCCTGACCTCCAACAAGCCCAGGGGAGGGGCTGGGCAGAGTCTGGCCTCTGCTCTCTGCTCTCTGCTTTCACAGGGACCCTGGGACCTGGCTGCAGCACAGCTCAGCAGACGGCTTTAAGCCTCATCTGTCCCCGGCTGGCTCTGCAACCCTGAGCACGGTGCCTGACCGCTCTCAACCTGCAAACTCCTCATTCGTAAAATGGTGATCACTTCTACCTTTTGTGGCCTCCTTAGGAGATGCTAGGGGTTGAATTGTGTCCCTGCTAAAATGCATGTGTTGAAATCCTAAACCAGCCTGGCGCAGTGGCTCACACCTGTCATCCTGGCACTCTGAGAAGCCGAGGCAGGAGGATCACTTGAGGTCAGGAGTTCAAGACGAGCCTGAGCAAGATGGAGACCTCGTCTCAACTAAAAACAGAAAAATTAGCCGGGCGTTGTGGTGAGCACCTGTAGTCCCAGCTACTCGTCAGGAGGCTGAGGCAGGAGGATCGCCTGAGCCCAGGAGTTGGAGGTTGCTGTGAGCTAGGCTGATGTCTCAGGAAAAAAAAAAAAAAGGAATAGAATCTTGACAGAGGTAACCAAATTAAAATGAGGTCATCATGGTGGCCCTAACCCAGTATGACTGGTGTCCTTAGAAGCAGAGGACATGTGGACATAGACATATTAGCACAGAGAGGGAAGACACGTGCAGAGACATACAGAGGAGACAGCCATCCAGCAGCCAGGGAGAGAGGCCTGGAGCAGATCCTTCCCTCCTGGCCCTCAGAAGGAACCAACCTTCCTGACACCTTGAGTTTGGACTCCAGAAATGTGGCATAATAAGGTTCTGCTGTTTCGGCCACCCAGTCTGTGATACTTTGTTAGAGCAGCCCTGGCAAACTAACACAGGAGGTTTGAGACCCTGACAAACGTCACAGACATGTGTTAGCGAAAGAGGCACCTGGCAATCCCTGCTGTTAGCCCAGCTTTCTCCCAGGACAGTCCTGAAAGGGGGACAGAGGGACTTGGGATTTAGGGTCAAGAGCTTTGACCTTAACACTCTGCTTTCCCTTTGCCCCAGGGTCAAAAGAGTCCCAGGGGCTATAACACCCCTTGGCCACTGAAGTGTCCCTCTCAGGCCATGCAGTTTCCTCCCTGGGTAGTGGGGTCCTCACTGGGAGGTCTGGCGTCTCTACAGAGTCAGGCTTTGGCCACCATGCCCAGCCCACCTCCCACACCCACCCACTCGGGGCTGCTATAACAAAATAATAGCACACACTGGGTGACTTATAAGCAACAGAAATGTATCCTCACGGTTCTAGAGGTTGAGCAATCCAAGGTTACGGTGCCTCGCTGTGTCCTCCCATGGTGGAAAGCGCGAGGCCCCTCTCTGGGCTCCGTTTTGTAAGGGCGCCAATGCCATTCACGAGGGCTCAGATACGAATTGGGGATTGGGGGGCACATTCAGACCATATCAGCCACCCTCCTGCATCACACCATAGCAGCATGATTTTTTAGAGATTAATTTTGTCTATGTTCCCTGTTTTTTCTTTCTTTCCATTTTTCCCCCTTTTCTTCCTCTGCATTTTAAGCCAACATCCACAGCCTTCTGAACAAACACCGTTGCCCCTGGGATTTTGTAGAACAAAAGATAGTACCTGCCCGTTGTCTTCCTGGCTTTTCTACAAGCCCAGAGCCACTGAGGAGACTTGGAGAAGTGACTGAGAGCCGGAGTGTCGGGAGAAGAGGGCCCAGACCCAGAAGGAGGAGTCTCTTCCCCGGCTGCACGGACAACACAGGGGCAAGGCCTCGTCACAGCCTGTGGCCCTCCCGAGACCCGCGAGGCGCAGTAGCACCAGGCACTGAGCAAGATCCCAGGCCCTGAGAGGTCCAGCCTGGACACAGATGTTGGGCCCCATGTGGGAGAGTCATGGGGCTTCAGGAAGCTCTGTGGGCTCAGACAAGGGGGACGTCAGCCATGAGAGCCGCATGGAGGGCAGATTAGAGGACCTTCCCAGTGGTCAGGTGCCACCTGGGCCGCCTGGATTCTGATAAGACTCCAGAGAGGGCAGGACCCTGGGACTGGCTGAAATTGAATTCCCTGCTAGTCCTGGGCCCAGGGGGTAGGGATTAGTCTGATTCAATTGATTTCAAGAAAAGACCTAATTGGATATTTCTTTTCACATCTGAAACACCACATCCCTCTGGGGCCAGGCCCTGGCTCCTCGTTATTCCCTGAACACGCCGTTAGCTCTTTCTCTCTACTCTGCATGAGCTGTTCTCTGCCTGGAATCTCCCTGGCTCCACCTGAAGAACTCCTATTCATCCACAACACCCCATCTCCTATGTCCTCTCTTCCATGAATACTTCTCTGGCTGCCCCAGTCTGAGTCATTCTCCAGACTTCCTAAGGAGCTTCTAGAAGCAAGGGCTGGGCTCAAGTTACCCTGCTATTCTGTCTTTCCAGTAAGGCTTCAAGGATCAGAGACACTCCCCACTGCCGCTCCTTCACCATTCCCTACTCCTTCCCAGGCATAGGCATAAAGCCCATCCCATTTACACTCCGAAGGAAAAAAAGAACAAACAGGCAAGCCGGGCACCGCTGTCATCTTCGTTTCGCAGAGGAGCAACCAAGCCCCCAAGAGGTAAAAGGACTCGGCCAGGACCAACAGCGGGGCAGTGGTGGCAGGTGTCCGAGCCTAGGGAGGCTGGCTCCAGAGCGCAGCTCACATCGCTGCTCTTATGCTGCCTCTCGGGCAAGTGCTGGGCTGGAATTTGTGCTGGGGCAGATTGCTCCAGCTGCTTTCCTGTGGGGGTCCAGTGAGGAGCCCCCAGGATCTCCATTGGCCAGGATCTCCACTGGCCAGGCTCTGGAGGCCGGGGCCAGGGAGGGGAGGACAGCAGGAGACCAGCCAAGAACAGGCAGGGGCAATTGGAACAGATCTCGCTCCCAACCAGAAGCACAAACTCCCCTCCAAAGAGGCCCCCACCCGGGTGTGATCAGATCACAGGATTTAGGGCAGTCCGTGGGGAGAATTATCGCAGGCAGTGGCTGCAGTCACAGGGTCAGAGCTCCCAGGGAGGGGTCTGACCAAGGTTGGGCAGGGGTTTGGGGCTGGGGAGCTGGACAGGGTCTGAGAGCAGAAGGCAGGTCATCTGGGCGTGGGGGCAGAGTAGCGGGCAGGGGTGCCAGGTGCAGGTGACGCACGATGGCCAGCTTCCTGAGGGCGCACAGACCTCTTCTGGCCAGGATGAACTGGAGATGGGCTGAGCCCTTCCAGGATGCCTCGGGAATAGCCACCACTCCCTCCACCCCTGCGTGGGGAGGACGGAGGAGAGAGCAAGTGGGCTTTGTACATTGACCTTCCATTTAGGAGAATTTTGGCTTCCTCCAGAAAGCCTCTTAGTAGGGACACCTTTGGGGAAGCAAAGAGGAGCAGAGATGAGAAGGAGACAGACAGAGACAGAGAGAGAGACCTGGAGGTCCTGCATCTCCCTCCCTATCCCCAGGGGTTCCTGCAGCCTTTCCCTCCATCCTGGGGGCTTGCTTGTCTTGGGTTTCTGTCACGTGCAACCAATGAGTTCTGGCCAGCACACCACACTTGAGCTTCATGTAGGTCCTACTCACCCCTTTCCCTTATATCAAACCCCCCACGACTCAAGCTGGCTTGAGGGGTGTGAACCAAAATAAAATTTTAAGGCTCCCCCCCACCGGCTGACTGAATGGACCCCCTTGTGGCCAAAGGAATATCCTAAAATTGTCTGCCAGGAGGGAGGTCAGACATGCCTCATCATGCCTCCCTCCCTTCTTGGAGTCCTTTGTGACCCATTGACAGGCCTAAGGGTATGCAAGACAAACCTGCAGGTCCTCAATTTGCATAACAAATCTATGTCCGGTGGCTTATCTCAGATAACCATTCCTTATGTTAAAACATTCCAAGCCTCTAGACAAAGCTTCATGTCTTTAACCAATTACAAGCCAAAGTATCTTTAAACCCACCTATAACCTGTAAGCACCCCCCCCTTGCTTCGAGATGTCCCACCTTTTTGGGCCAAACCAATGTATGCTTCCCACGTATTGATTGATGACTTTACGTGTAACCCCTGTCTCCCTGAAATGTATAAAACCAAACTGTAACCCAACCCCACGAGTCCACTTGCTCAAGGTTTCTTGGGAGTGGCTCCGGGTCATGGTCCTCAAATTTGGCTCAGAATAAACTTCTTTTAAATATTTCAGAGTTTGGATTTTTTTCCGTCAACAATTATTATAGTAACAAAGAATAGAGCAAGTCAGTAAAAGTTTTGAATCACTCATCTTCACATTGCATAGAACTGAAATTCTTATAAAAGTTCTCAATTTACTCATTTAACCATATTGCTTATTTTGTAATATAGAAAGGTAGTTCTTTCCTCAGCAGCTGCAGGGAAGAAGGAACATATGTTCCATCATTCTTCTAATCCTTTGTTAGCTATGAAAACTTGCATTTTGTCATTAGAAAAAGACCGTGCAGTTTAAATTAATTCGCAGAAATAGATTTAAAAAAAAAAGACTAACAGCGAGACAAAAAGCAAAATAGGGTCTTTAAAGAGGTAATTAAGGTAAACTGAGGTCTTATGGGTGGGCCCTAATCCAAAATGACTGGTGTTCTTATAGGAAGAGGAGATTAGTAGGACACAGACAACATAGAGGGACACATGTGAAAACATAATGAGGAGGCGGGCCATCTGTAAGCCAAGGAGAGAGGCCTCAGAAGAACCAAACCCATCCCTGTCGACACCCTGATCTTGGACTTCTAGCCTCCAGAACTGTGAGAAAATTAATCTGCTGGTTAAGCCACCCAGTCTGTGGTACTTCGTTATGGCGGCCATAGCAGACTAACACAGGAGGGAATAGTGTAAGAACTTAGTGACCCGGGGCACATCTTGGATTAGATTAATTTTGAGATCTTGCCCATGTTCTCAAAATCTCTTTTTTCTGTTTTGTTTTTTTTTTTTTCCCTCTTTCAAGTCTCTAGCAAGTCTGTCTTAGGTGTCCGTGGACCAAATCTCACCTCATCCAGTACTCACTACCACCAGCAAACACAGGCAAGGTCCATTTTAGCAGCATTCTTTTGCTCTCCTGATGAACATTGAACTGGATTTCCAGGAAGTAGTTCTAACTTGGATCCTAGCCTCAATCCCTCCTCTAAAATCAGAAGGCTACTCTCTTCCTCCCTGCCTCTTACTTATGAAGAGACAGTGCCTTTGGGTTGGAGGGAAGACCTGGAAGAAGGTTATTAATGCTAAACTTACAAAGGAGACAATAGAGGATATATTAAAAAGAAAAGATTGATATACAAAATGCAGTGTGCTACAGGAACAAGAGGTCACATGGTATCAGTCACTTTTCAGGGCCTACTTCTTCTCCGTCTTCCAAAGTATTATAGACACAACATGAACTTCCATTTGAGGTTAGGTGAGAGAGACTGGGTAAGGCAGATGTTGAAAGGAAGGGTAAGAAAGGGCAGGGTGTCTATAAAAGGGTAGGGCTGCTGTTGCATCTTGCATCTGGTTTGAAGAGGAGTGAGCCATAGGCCCCCCAAACAAACTGTCACCAACCTGCAAAGGTTGGTTAGGGGTACAGAGTCTGGGCTAAAGTACTCCTGCCCATTGGCATCATAGAAAGATGGAGAGGATAAATCCCTGCCACTTCCCTGGCCCCGGTGACCCTGCCCTCTTGCAGGGCACCACATTAACTTGCCTGTTTTTCTGGGTGGTATCGAAGAGATTTTACATAAAAATGTTAATTAGACAAATTGCTTTTGAGCCATGTCCAAGCTTACTATCTTACTAACCAAGACATTATCTTGCTAGCTAAAATATTATCTTGTTAAGGGAACCAGCAAGAGGATAAAAGCATGGGTCTTTCAGAGAAGTTATGAAGTTAAGGAGTTACAGGTTTGGGAAAGGCAAGCCCTATCCAAACATCCTGTTTAAGAAAGTGATAAAATGATAAAAGAAAACAATTATTAGATAACGACTGTCCTTTTTTTATGGTCATAAAAACATCACATTCTTATCATTTGAGGGAACCTGGAACAATGTGATCTGAAAGGTCAGGCTTGGCTAATCCTTAGAAAAAGTAATAATACATCTAAGAAGGAAATACTGAGGATACACCTGGGGCTGTCAGGTGGCACACCAAGACTTCTTTCCTACAAAAGCGTTTGATTGATCCAACTGACTTGTAAGCAAGACAAGTGTCAGGCAGAGGTCCACGGCCAAACTCCAGGGTACAAGTCCTGATTTTAAACAGGTGCTGCCAATGACTTTTCTCGAGCTGCAAGGCAAGACGCAGAATCGGCAGTTTGGCCATTTCTTAACTTTAGGATCTATTTTTCTCTTTTTGACTGGGATAGCAGAAGGTCAAAGTGGAGGAAGACAAGCCCCTTCGGTGTCTTCTCGATGGAGGTTTCCGAAGGCTACGCCCTGTAAATTGGGAAGCGAGGCAGAGCCCAGGACAAGCTCAGTCCGCCCGCCACAACCTCTTCAAGGCCACAGTCCGGTGAGCTCAATCCTTTCAAATCCTCTTCTCTTTTCCTTTTTATCTGCCCTAAAGCGCCCATGGAGTCTTATCCCTGTCCAGCCTGCGGATTTCTGTTATCCCCCACCTCCCGGCTTCTGCCTATCCCAGGGATTCACACTCGGAGCTCGAAGAGATATTGTGGTTAGTCTGAAGATGGGAGGGCAAGGCAGGGCTGTCGGAGGCCAAGGCCGCTAATTACGACCAAGGCCACATAGCAAGAGGGTACCAAGTATATGGAGGGCGGCGGGACCACCAACCGCCCCCCGCCCCTTTCCGGAGGAGCACGAGGTCTGCGAGACACTTACCCGAGTCTCGTGGCCGTCTGAGGGGTGCGGGAATCCCAGCTGCGGCCCTGGACTCTCTGCTGCGCTCGACTTGGGCAGGGCCAGCGCAGACGCTGGGACAGTGAGGACGAGCGGAGCCGGGCACCGCCGGGCACCGCTGGCAACAGGAAGGCGAGGGGAGGCGGGGATGCGCTTCCGGGGCTGCAGGCGGCGGGCGGCCCCGCGTCGGAGCTCGGGAGAGCCGCCGGTTCTCACCCCCGTTATACGTGGGTCCGCCTCCGAGGTCGACGGACTCCGGACCCACCCAGAGCAGCACCGCACCAACACTGAGGCCCCGATCTAGCAAGACAGGAAATTTATGATGGTATGAAAATTGTTTTAAAAATGTTCAGGAACTAGTTTTGGGAGGGGGGAAAATAAAAACCTAAACTGTTTCCGCCCGGTTTCGAACCGGGGACCTTTCGCGTGTGAGGCGAACGTGATAACCACTACACTACGGAAACTCCCGGGAAGGGGGTTACCCGAATCAGCACTTCACTCTGTGTAACACCCTCTCTCCCTATCCCAGTAATGATGCATTGCGTCAGTGTGCGCATGCGCATCCTTACCGGCCTCTCAAACCAGAGAACCAAAGAAAAGCGCAGGCCAAGCCTTTGCAGTGTTCAGACCTGAAGGCAAATCCTTAATAATTTATTCTACAAATGTGACTAGATGAGAAAGAACAAAATAGAGACTTTACTGTTTCTGAGTAACCCTCCATTATTATTGCTCAACCTGAAGATTTTGCTGTCTTCCCCTTTCCTTAATAAGTTACTTCAAACTTATTCTTTTTTTTTTTTTTTTTGAGACAGAGTCTCACTCTGCTGCCCGGGCTAGAGTGCCGTGGCGTCAGCCTAACTCACAGCAACCTCAAACTCTTGGGCTCAAGCGATCCTCCCGCCTCTGCCTCCCAGAGTGCTAGGATTATAGGCCTGAGCCACCGCCCGGCCCAAATAGTCAAAATGGACTGAGAAGCGGGGAACAATTTGCGGACGGCGAACGTTTCTCTAGCTACGGTTTGGTTAGCGCCACCACATGGTCGGACGTGGAATTTGCTCTGCAAAGAAGTGATGACTCCTGTGGTCAAAAGCCGGGTAATTTTGCTTTCGACATTTCTAAGCAACCTTTACCGTGCACGAATTTTCTTAATCCATTGAACTCCCGTACAATCAGGAAGGGAAAGAAGTAAAACAATCCCCTCTATGCCGAGCCAGCCAGGAGTCGAACCTGGAATCTTCTGATCCGTAGTCAGACGCGTTATCCATTGCGCCACTGGCCCCGCATGTGGAAAAGATGGCGGCAGGTATCCCTTCGTAAGAAATTAGTTAATGGCACCGGTCCTACCTGCAAGGTCTGGGCCGTGGCTGAAAGTCCTGTTTGCTGGGCTTATCTAGGCTTGTAGCGTGTGGTCTCTGCGGGGGCCACTTGTGCACACGCGCCATTGTCTTTACTCCTTTCTTGGTCTGTCTTTGCAGGCTGAAAATGGTTGTGAAAGGCAAACTCCACACCCTCTCTGCCCCAGTATCTCCTTTCCATTCATGCTTTCATTCGTGCAATCAGTATTGCTGTTCAAAGCACTGGAGATGCAACCGTGAAGAAAACAGATGCGACCCCCTGACCTCAAGAAGATTACATGGCCGTGGTGGAGACAGATAATAAAGCGCTAAATAAATTAAATAATGATGATAAGCGCCTGGAGAAAAAAAATATAAAACCAGGGAAAGGGGATATGAAAGTCCAGCAGTGAAGGTGATGAACGAGAGAGAAATGGGAGTATCAGGGGGAAAATCTGCAACAGGAGAAAATCGCGAGGGGAAAGGCCTGGAGGTAGGAGCCGGTTTGGGAGTAAATAATGTTGAGAAGGCTGGTGCTGAGTGGAGCGAGATAGGAAACCCTGGGAGATCACCTTCGGCCTTGTAGACCTGTGCTCCCCAACCCTGGTCCGCCTCCTGTTCCAGACCTGGCCGCACAGCAGGAGAGGAGCAGGCGGGAGAGCCAACGGAAGCTTCATCTGTATTTTCAGCTGCTCCCGGTTACTGGCATCACCGCCTGAGCTCCATCTTCTGTCAGATCAGCAGCGGCATTAGATTCTGCATTATAGTGAGTTGTATAATTATTTTGTTATATATTATAATGTATAATAGAAATAAAGTGCACAATAAATGTAATGCGCTTGAATTATCCCGAAACCAGCTCCCACTGAACCCCCCACCCCGCCAAGAAATTGTCTTCCATGAAATAGGTCCCTGGTACCAAAAAGGTTGGGGACTGTTGTTGTAGACCCTTGTAAGGACTTTGGCTAGTACTCTATAGGAAACTGGAAGCTGTTGTATGGCTGCATGATCTGACCTTTTTTGTTTCTCTCTGTGGGTCGTTTAAAAAAAAATTTTTTTTCAAGCATTTACTAAGCAAGACAATTCTAGGCACGTTCACTACATGCTGCTCCTACCACAAGGCCTGTATCTCAGAATTTTACACCTCTGAAAGGAGCATCATCAACTCGCACGCACACACATGAATGCTCTCTTGTTCTCTTTGAAAGCAAACAAGTGTCTCAGATGTGTTTCAGTCTCTATATTTCTTAGAAGAAATCATTATCCCCATGCCTGGTAGCACTGTAAATAAGTTGAGGGCGAAACAGGAGCAAAACTGCCTGATACTGAGAATATACATATTGAGATTTAAAAATATTTGTTTTCAGTTTATAAGGTTTCAACAGCCCTTACAAAAAATATTCTGCTCTTTCTGCATAAACATTAAGGAAGACCCAGTTATAGATTCCTTCCTAGACAGTACAATAGGGATCTTCTCAAGTTTTATACTACGGACTCCTAGGATAGCGTGGTAATTGTGGACTCCACCTCAGAATAATACTTTTAAATATAAAAAGTTAATATATAATATTTCAAAAGGAGACCAATTATACTGAAATATGTTACCAAAACATTTTAAGATTATGACATAGTAATATTTGTGTGATCCTTTATTAATACACTAAATGACACTATTCAGCAGAGGACTAGGGGGTTCTAATAAATAGTGTAATCTCAAAGCAGTAATGAACATACATGATATTTTAAGGAATTTATAACAACTATATTTTGATGTGAAAATATTTGTGATTTCCAATGGTGATACTCATGAGAGCTTAAATACCACTGTGGTTTGTTGCCTACATTCATAATGGAAGAAAACACAAAACTTCAGTAACATCTTTTTCAAAATTAACATTTATTTTGTTATCTAAGTTCAGAGATCACTCTTTCCACATTAGAAGTAAGAGTAGATTTCTGCTCTGAAGAGGAGTTTGGAGACATGAACAATTGTGCCTGAATATTCAGAAATGAAACAAACTGGGATACCTCCTGATCCTATTTTATCCTCACCACATACCCAGGATTGGACGGCCAGATCCTAGGGCATCCCTGGAAGTCACAGGTCCCATCCTGCACTTCCAAAGTGAGCTTTAAGCCAGTTTAACCTCCCACTTGGAGGTTCTTTCTGTCCACGTTTGCTCTCCTCAGTGTTTGTCTACAAAAATTTCCCTTTGTTTTACAGATTTTGAAGGACTTTCTTGGCTGCTTCAAATTTTCAGCCATATTCATTACAAGGAATGCTTTTACTTTCTTTCCGGAAATCTTTCTACTGGGGATTCTTTTCTGACAGTTCTATAATAGTTCCAGCTTCTAGTCTTTTCTTCAGTGGTTATATCAGTCAGAGAAACAAAGTCCAGGAAAAAAACAAAACTAGTAGGAGAATATATATATTGGCTTAGATAATTGTGGGTGGGGACTGGCAAGTCTAAAATCTGTAGGGCAGGCAAAAGCTGATGTCCTAGTCTTGAAATGGAATTTCTTATTCCCTGGAGAAGCCTCTGTTTTGCTCTTACTGTTTTTTAACTGATTGGATGAGGGCCACCTACATTACCAAGGATATCTCCTTTATTTAAAGTTAACTGATTGTAGATGTTAACCACATTTACAAAATATCTTCACAGCAACATACAGGTTAGTGTTTAATTGAATAATTGGGTACTATAGTCCAACCAAGTAGACACATAAAACTATCACCGTGGTGAACTCTCCTCTGTGTCTCAGTGCACTATTTTTTTCAGTTTTGCTCCCAGGCATATAGAAAACTGCACTGTCTGCCACTCCCATATTTCTTTATGTTATTGTTGGTAGTCTGTGACACAGTGATCCGTACCTTCTGCAATTTCGGATGTGTGGAGTAGAGCCAACTTGAGGCTTCCACGATCCATCCCGATCATCTTGATCATAGTGGGAACTGAGTGGTGGAGGTCACATCAAGATTTCTGTAAATGATTGCTCAAAGTCTCAATTTTCTTCCAAGATTTATCTCTGGCTAGTTAAACTACTCCTTTGACATCCTACAAATTCTGTGCAGACTTTGTCAGCTGCCAGTCAACGGAAAAACCCAAACCAAATATCACTGGCTCTGCTGCCTGTCACCTCCCACAGTTTGGTCAAAGCCATGTTAGTTGTGATTGCACTGTTTGTGATGATTATATTGGCTCCAGGCACACTAATAATATGATGGCTAAGCTTATAATATTAAATAAATAGGTGCTTATTTCATGAGTTGCAATCAAACTGAGTGTTGAGTTCATAAGACTTTCACTCTTCTCATGAAAATAAGAACTCTAACAGGCATGAACTCTTATTGGTCCCCCCATGATGTATGTAGGCACAGGTAAGTGCCAATGGCTGCCTTATACTATGACAGAGAAATCCTTCAAATATTAATACAGCTTAGAAATAGTGAAATGCTGATTTCAGCATTATCACCAGGACAAGCGATTTCAAGTAAAACAGCTAATCACAATTATAGGTTTCCCTTTGGAAAATTATAGCGATGGCAATAATTTACAAACTCTTCAGAGTTTCATTAAATCACTTTGTTCAAATTATATTCCCGAGGACAGATTTATTTTAACAGAGAACAGAGTAATTTAGAAAGAGTTACAAATATTCACATAAGCCCACATGACAATATAGAAGTTCTTGGGAAGGCCCTCAATTTGACATCATATCAAATTAGGTACTTTGGACAAGTATTAGGACAAGAAAACTTCTCTCTATAGCTACAGTGAGGAGGAGGTCTCTCCTTTATCTTTTTCCAAGATTGGGTTGTTAGTTAGGAAGTCTTGCATTTTAAAGGAGCAACTCTGGAAAATCTTATAAGCAAGAAGCAGATAGGTGAAACCCAATTTTAGCAGAAAGAAATGGGGTAAGGAATGACTGGAATTTTAGTTGAATTCCAGTTTAATTTAAAAACCGTGAAATAAGAAACAGCTTGCTTCCTGCAGAGGCCCATTCTTGGTGATGGGAGTGTTCTGATGTAAATGTGTTACACGACCTGGAGGAGTGTTCTGTAAATGTTGCTGGCTCCCCTTTTTCCTACCCTGTACTCCCTGACGCCTCAGGTCATACTGGAGCCACGTTAGGATAAGCTGCTGAACTCTTGCCCTTCGGAGCAGTTCCTTGGCACTCCTCTGAGCGCACTGGGGAGTCAGGCTAGCGCCCGCGTTGCATTTCCCCACTCAACCCCTGCGCGAAGGACTCAGTTTTCCTGCAGACGAGCGGTTTCTTAGGTCTTTTGGGGCGAAGCCAGCATTCTTCTTTAGGATCTGAGGAAGCTTCTGGCTGCTCCTGATCCTCAGTAACAAGAAAGTAAATAAATGCACAGAACAGAAGCAAATATCATTCCTTTTCTTTGTTGATTGGGAGGCCGGGAGGCGTGCTGGCTCCGTGGCTTAGCTGGTTAAAGCGCCTGTCTAGTAAACAGGAGATCCTGGGTTCGAATCCCAGCGGGGCCTTTGCTTTTCCGTGAGTTTTCTGCCTTCTGATTAATCATGGCCAATCGAAGTGTAAGCTTGCAAATTATTTTCCCCTATGGGCCGTCACCATACTGTTTTATGTGTATCTGAAGGTGGACCCTTATTGTTGATGAAAAAAGGCAAAGATGAATTTGCCTTTCTTTTGGAAAAGCGAATTTCTGCATTTCTTGGTTTTCTTATATTTTTATTCCACAAGTAATGTTTTTCCAACAAATGCAAAAGGAACCAGGGAAAGCAGCAGGCAAACACCAAATTTAAACTACAAGCAGCATCAAAATCTCTGCTCGTTCTATTTTATTTCCTGGGGAAATCCCAAATGGATTCACTCTCACAGTCTCCAGACAATGTTTTTAGAAAGGTTAACCTTTGGAATAATTGATAAAGCTGTTGTTGAGAAGGTTGCAGCATCTCTGACAATTCATAGCAGCCAGTAAAATCCAACCATGTAAAACAACCTATGATTAACTATCTTATAAAGTTGCATTGTGGTCAGAATTTTTTGGAAAGGAAAAATCGAAGTGCAAACAAATATTTGTCACCCTGACTTCAGAAAAGAAACTTTCAGAGAGAAGCATCCATTTGCTTGCAACCAACCACGAGGTTGGGCATCATCCCATCCACTGAGGGACTGAATAGAACAAAAGCTGAGGAAGAAGAGATTCCCTCCTTCTCCCTGACTCTCTGTTTTAAATCTTGTTTGCTCCCGTTCTCAGACTAGGGTTTATATCATCTCCCTGGGTTCTCAGGCCTTTGAACTCAGGCTGAATTATACCGCCTGCTTTTCTGGGTCTCCAGCTAGCAGAAGGCAGACTGTGGGACTTCCCATCCTTCCATAAATGTGTAAGCCAATTCCTCATCATAAATATCAATATCTCTCTCTATATATGTATATATATACAGATAGATATAGATATAGATATAGATATACATAGATATACTATTAGTTTTGTATCTCTGAAGGACCCTTACTAATATAAACAGGCACTTTATTATGACAAAAAAAAATTGGCAGGCACTGTTCTAAGCATTTTATATATACTAAGTCATGCAATCCTCACAGCACACTGATGAAGTAAGGTACAATTATTCCCTCCATTTTTATTTTTCTTTTTTGAGACAGAGTCTCGCTCTGTTGCCTGGGTTAAAGCGCCATGGCGTCAGCCTAGCTCACAGCAACCTCAAACTCCTGGGCTCAAGCGATCCTCCTGCCTCAGCCTCCCAAGTAGCTGGGACTACAGGCACGCACCACCATGCCCGGCTAATTTTATATATATTTTTAGTTGTCCAATTAATTTCTTTCTATTTTTAGTAGGGGGTGTGTGTCTCGCTCTTGCTCAGGCTGAGTTTCGAACTCCTGACCTTGAGTGATCTGCCCGCCTCGGCCTCCCAGAATGCTAGGATTACAGGCGTGAACCATCGCGCCCGGCCATTCCCTCCATTTTAAAGAGGAGGGCACCAAAGCAAACGGTTGCAAAGTCACTTGCCTGGAAGGTCATATAGCTAGTAAGTGGCAGAGTCCAGGGGTGAGCCCTGGCAGCCTAAACTGAATTGGACCAACCTGCTGGCCTTCTAAGCACCTCTAAGTGCTCTTCCTAACACCCTAGGGGATGCACGTATTTGCCAATTCCTTCTTTCTCTTATGTTGCCATGGCAGCAGGACTCAAAATCAGGTTTAATCAGAATGTCAGGGTGGACAGAAATGGAATGAGTATGTGGCCACTTGGGCCATAAGAGGGAACCTTTTTGTTTGTTCTTTTCTAGCCGTGTTGATGATGATCTTTCTAAGACATCAATTCACTTTTCTTTCAGTATACGTGTGAATCTTTTTGTGAGTTTTGAGAAACTTGGGTGAGAGGGAGAGATTATTGAATATCAATAATCATAAAAGAGATTCACCCAATAATTTTGCTTTTGTAACCTAATATTAGATTGGATTTCTTTTTTTTTTTTAAGGAACGGTGAGAAGGTTTTAGTCACTTGAGGTTTTTGAGTAATTAGGGTTTTGCAATAAATTATGAGTGCAAAATAGAAACATCGCCTATTAATGTTTGTAACTATAGCTATTAATGCTCAAGATGAACAGGTTGAACAGCTGGAAAATTGAATTTGAGAAATATTTCTGGAGATGTCACTACATATGAACTTTTTCCGTGTGTCTACATCATCTTCCCTGGGTCCTGGGTCCTGTTCTGAACTGCAAGATTAGTAGATTGTCAGACTTTCATGACCTGCAATTCATTCCTGCTGTATCTCAAGGAAAATCTTATGCAGCTTCATAATGAAAAATGTAGGAGTATGTTCATTGATGGAACTTTTATTTGTAGTGGCAAAGTGTTAGACCCAATCTGGGAGTCATTCCTGGGGGAGTAGGTGGCCTCACATGGCAGATCTCTATGCAGCAATTAAAAGCAATTGATCTAGATGTGGTCTAGATGTGCACACAACAACATAAGCTCAAAACTGTGGTGACAAAGGAATAAAGTAAAAATAGAACAAGATCCACGACACAGTGCCATTTATGTAAATTAAAAATGCATGCTGGAAAGAGCAGTGGGAGGGAATAAAGAGGGGATAATTAATGGATAGAAAAATACAGTTAGATAGAAGGAATAAGATCTAGTGTTTGGTAAAACAATAGGGCAACTATAGTTAACAATAATTTATCATACATTTCAAAATAACTAAAAGAGTGGAATTGGAATATTCCTAACACAAAGAAATGAGAAGTGTTTGAGGTGATAGGTACCCCAGTTACCATATCACGTGGTGTGCTTGTATCAAACTATCACATGTATGCCATTAATATGTACAATTAGTATGTATCCATAATAACTTAAAATAATTTTTTTTAAAAAAACTTGCATGCACTTAAACCAATAAAACATATTCTACAAAAACATAATGAAAGAAAAAGATGTCATTTCCAGTGATTTCTTATGGGGAGTTGCGTGAGGAATGAAACTGAGGAAAATGAATTAAAATGGACTCTATAAATAAACAAAACGAAAGAAGGACCCTAAAGACATGAATAGTTATAATGAGACATGAACTGAAGAGTAATTCATTCAAGTCTACATGTGAGGGGAGAGAGGGAGAGACAAAGACAGAGAAACGGAGAAGGAGACGAGATTAAAATGTAGTTTTTGAATTATTTTCCGAGTACAGAGTGACTTTATCCCAGAACTCGGGCAATTTATTAAAAAAAAAAAAAAAGAATCATTCTTAGATGGACAACAAGGAAAACATGATTTAGGTCTACCTTAATCAGTAAGTGGGAAAACGTAACTATGCTGTCAGGAGTGGGATTCGAACCCACGCCTCCAGGGGAGACTGCGACCTGAACGCAGCGCCTTAGACCGCTCGGCCATCCTGACTCGCTGGTAGCTACCCGCGCTCAGACTTACTTCAGGCTTTATCTAAAAGCTGCTTTTTTTTTTTTTCTTGTTTGTTTGTTTTTTTTTAGATTGGTTCAGGTTTTCCCGTTAAGATCTGCGAATTCTGTTGAAAGCTGAACTGCCACTTCGTGAAGTACCCTGGACAAAGCTACAGAGCAGCGCCTTCTCTGCGAACACAGAGTCTACCTCAGGCTGTGCGGGGCGGGCGTATAGGGGAGAAAGAGGGAGTTTACTCCGCATTCTCGACTGAATTCTAGTTAAAATAATGGCGTTCATGTTGAATTCAACATTGCAAGAATGCCTTGCTTAAATTTACACTCACTCGCAGGAGGTTTTAGGTTTATTCCAATTTTTTCTGGAACAAGGTGCTCCCTAAGCCCTCCCATCATTCTTTGAGTTGTTTTAATCTTGCCTCTGGGAGTCAGAAAGCTGGCTTGTCTTGCTTCTTCTTCTTCTTCTTTTTTTTTTTTTTGAGACAGAGTCGCACTCTGTTGCCCGGGCTAGAGTGAGTGCCGTGGCATCAGCCTAGCTCACAGCAACCTCAAACTCCTGGGCTCAAGCGATCCTTCTGCCTCAGCCTCCCTAGTAGTTGGTACTACAGGCATGCACCACCATGCCTGGCTAA
>CAUYRT010037355.1:0-23683 GCA_963574885.1 Lepilemur ruficaudatus
GTAATCCTGTTCCCCTAGCAACTGCATTCCCTGATATGCAAATGTGTAACCCTGACAACTAGTAATTGAGACCTGTGATTATAAAAACCTGTGTGAATCTAACCATGTTGCTAGATCATGCACGGAGACAATGATCTAGTCACCTAAGTCCCCCGTTGTGATTATTCTGATCTTTTTATATAAAACTATAAACTATACCTTAGTCTCTGTGTATTCTTTTATTTCTCTCTACTTACTATCAATTTTCTTATCCTCTGTGGAGACCCCTATCTTAGGGACCTGGCTCCACGGGGAGAAGTAGCTGACCTCCTCGTGGGCCTGCCGCACCCGCGTTCCCCTTCTCCCTTTTGCCTCCCTTCCTCTGTTTCCCCGCACTCTATTATTCTCTATCCCCATATGCATTTTTCTCCAGAAAAGTCTCTTAAATGTAAAACATCGCCTCTTAGAGCATTTTAGGTCATTTTTGTTGAAGAAATATTAGTTGAGCCCCAATCATATGTTAAGCACAAAATCTAAGTGCTGAAAAAACATGATAAATAAGCTCTTTTTCTCATACAATTTGCATTATACTGTGAGCTAAATTCACACACAAAAGAGATAATTTTAGTATAATGCAGAAGTTTTAGAGTTTTACACAGGATGTTACAGATGTATAAAAGAACATAATGCCCAACTTAGTGGTGAGAATAAGTAGATATGGAAAGATGTTAGAAAAGATAAAAACTGAGCTCAGAGTTGATCTAGAAATATTAAAAAATAGGGTGGGGAAAGCAGGTGGGAGCATGGACTAAAGGTAATAACATTGGTGCAGGATTTATGCTGGATCTATAAGCACATAGGTCTTAAGTATTGTTTGAACACTATTGTTCAAAGAGAGTGGTGGATGACGAGGTTGAAGAGGAGGACAAAGTCTGAGTCACAGAGTGGTAGGATGCTGGCCCAAGGAACTTTGATTTCATCCTAGGGATAATGAGCACTAGAGAAAAGTTCAAAGCCGGAGAGTGACATAATGCCATTCACTCTCTGGATGGTCCACTCTGCAAATAATGTGGAGGATGGATTTGCAAGGTGAGAAGGACCAGGTGCAATGAGACTAATTAGGAGGCTCTTGTAACACTTTAGGTGAGAGATAATGAGAACTTTAACTCTCAGTAGAGATGCAAATATACAGAAATCATATTTTGAATTATTCAGCAAATAGCTTGATTTATCTTTTTGCCAATTAAGTCATCCCTGAATATAAGTCACTAAAAAGGAAAACCATTTCCAGGCATATATTGCATTCATTAAGATAGACATGGCATAATTCTTTAAAATAATCATATTTAATAACCTCATCTGGTATAATTTTTAAGTATGATAGTCTAGATAAGTTCACATTACTTAAATTATGAAAAATAAGAATAAATTTTATTTGGGCAATATGCCTGCTTCCCTATTTTCCTCTGTTAGCTTCCATTAGATAGGAAGAAAAATGTCAGTTTTAATACTCATTCACTAAACTGTTTGAGCTTGTTCTTGGCCATACTGGACCTTCCCTTGCTGAGAAAGATGAATTTTTCCTTGCTGGCTAAAAAAATAAATAAAATTAAAAACAAAAATAAAACCTATATCTGCTGAAATATATGTTTCTCAAAGGTTCTCAGCCTCCTTGATACATTAAATTTATCTTACCTGCCAACATCACCTTATTTCTAGCCCTGAAATCTGGGTAGGGATCATGTCATATTAACAATCCCTCTTGGGATTTATTGCTGATAGAATGTCCAAAACAATTTATTACATTTGATTCACCAGCTATGCTATTTTAGAAACTCCCTCTTAGACCCACAGGAGGATAGAATAAGGCACAAATAAAATTTTCCAAAATCTTTAAAAGCTGGGATTCTGATTTCACTTATATTAGGAACCCAGATTCCAATATCTAAACACAAAAAGAAACTCTAGTTTTTTGCTTGTTTGTTTGTTTTTTAAGCCGTGGTTGGAGGAAGTTTAACTGGTTTTAATTCTTTTGGAAGTATTGTGAGTAAAACACAGGTTTTACATGTTAGAAGTTAAATCCATGCTATTTGATATGTGGAAACCCATACATCATCTTAGTTGTGGGACACTTACCTTGAGATAACTTGGAAGCTCACCTAACCAAAAATAGAGAACATACATGCTCCATTCCTTGTCTTCTGAATCATTCAGATTATCTAATGGGGATAGTTTGTGGCATTGTGAATTGCAGAAACTGAGTTCTTGTCAAAGTGATTTTTTTTTCCTAAATTAATCAAGCATAGTTATAAATATTTATGGGGAAGAATAAACCAAGATCATACGAACACTTCGCTGAGCACTTGTATATTCAAGCCATTTCAAAGACCTTAGTAGGCAAGCCAGAGATCCTTGTAACACATTCCCATATTTAACTCCTGCCACATTGATTTCCCTAAAAACAGAGACAGAAATCGACAAGAGTCTGCACGCCTAACTGGAACAAGCTGGATGTGCTGTATTTGGTTTATACAAAAAGAAAGGTAGCCAAGTTAACAGTGAATAGAAAAAAAAAGATAATATTTATTTAGCTCTTGCAGTGAATATTGTGCTATTTAGTTCTCACCACAACATTCTGAGATAACTATTATTTGAGTATAATTATGTCCTTTGACAAATGAGAAAACTGAAGGGTAGAGAGATTTCGTAGCATACTCCATGTCATATATTATTGGTACATGCATTTTGGATTAGATTTCTTAATTCGACAGGCTACATTAGGAACAGGAATCTTTGGTGTGTCATATTTGACGGGGCTAATTTTGATGAGTGGGCCTTCTAACATTTCCAAAATTATAAACTGTTAAATAACTTTCAAGTTAAAAAAAATACTATGAAGTTGGAGAAATAGATATTCTTACCCATTTTTGAACTGAACTCCATCTCTAATACCTATTGTCCTGCTGACATACAGCCCTGTGGTAAATCTGGACTAGTGTAGGACTTGGGAATAGGATAGGTAGTCAAACAGCCTGGAGTATGAAAACTATGTATGGTTTGTTTGCAAGAGGGCACCAAAAAAAAAAAAAAAAGGCATGGAGTCATACATTTACAAATCTAATGTATTCCAGAAAGGATCATGAATCGCTCTAAGTAAATTTTTCATTCCCTGAAAAATTAACTATAACTTAATGATCTACATCTCTATCTCAAATTAGTTTAATCACTAAACAGATTTAGCTATTTAGTAATGAAACTTATTTAATTTCTTATTTTAAAATCTAGAGAAAAAATGGCTTTCCCTTTTAGTAAAGTCATGATTATATTAACTCATTATCCATTCAATATACATTTTTAAAACCTATTAAATTCTCTTCCTGGGCTAATAACATGGACAAAGATGGTAATATATTGAACACTGGGAGAGACTAGAGTCTACTTGGGTCAAAATATAGTCTTTTGGGTTTAAATCCAGACTAAACAGTGAATCCCAAGTTAAATATTTTATTATATTTTTAGCATTTTTAGTAGCATAGATATACTGTATTTTATATATTGGGCTAAATTTTAAGTCATTACATTTAATTGTGTGTATTATATACACACAAACATATATGCACATATATTTCTTAAAATACAAGTATACACACACACACACACACACATCTAAATGTGGGGTATTTTAAAAATATTACTTAAAAAGTTAAACCATTAGTATATCTTTTAGAAAATTGAAGTCCCCCATAAATTGGGTGTGGATTAAGGATATACAAAGGGTAGCATGTCTTTGTTGTTCAAATTATTTGTTATAAAACAAAGATTTTATATTTTGACAGAACTGCTTCTACATACCTGTATCAAAATAATGTTGTCAGCATATTTCTTGTCAGGTGGTAATCTGTGGCTTGAATTCAGGGATCCAAATGTCTATGATCTTTTCACTGTGTGAAGCTCCAAAGTATAAAGATATAAATATACTGACAGTCTAAACTTTTATATAATTTGGGTTACAAACTATAGGATCAGTGAAAATGTACAAGCTGTATCAGCTATTTATAAGGATCATGAATTAGGACTTAAGTTCAAACAAATAGTCAGAACTTTCAATAAAAGTGTAAACGTGTTTCTATTTTATGTTCAATATTCAGTAACATATTGTTTTTGAGTATTGGATAACATCAAAATAAATATATATCTCCTATTTGTTTAAAAAATAATTTAAAGGTTGTATGTGCTTATATCAATATGCTGCCCACTGTGTGAGTAAAAGGCAGTATTCCATTTCGTAGTGTTAACCTCTTCTGTCTATAGCTAAATCTCATAACCCAAGTAATCAAGGCAGAATTAAAATATTATCTGAGTCCCTTGTTTGCCTGTGTGATCTTGGTGACTTTCCCCAACCTTCTAGACTTTGCACTTGAACCACCTTGAACCATCTGTATGTCCCTCCTTAATTAATGGGATTCTCAGAGCCAGTACCTTATATATCCATGGTTTGGATTATTTTTAGTCTTATGTTCACTTCTATTGTCTTATCCTTTACCTGAGAAATATGCATTATCACCAGATGCCCTGGAATAATCACACTATGAGATGTTATGAGTTCATGCATATAATCTTAGGTCAGATGTGAGGATACACTGATTTTATGCATATTATTTAAGAGAGAAAAATAAGTTTTTCTTGATAGGGTTGACCAAGGTCTTGCCACACATATTTAATTTGAATCTAATCAGGTAATAGATCTAACTTCTGACTTACAGGATATGAAGGGTATAGAGGAACAAATTAAATATCACCAAAACACAAAAATAATCAAATAAACTTAGAAGAGGGAAGACAACTATCATGAACTTTTTAAAATGCTCTTGTCATTGATAAAGTAAAAAAGGAAGACCGTTCTAGATTAATAAAACTAGGACACAACTAAAGACAATGGGTAGACATATATTGTATCCCATTTCAAACCAGCCAACAGTAAAATACCTTAGAGAGATAATGAAGGGGAGTTGAATATAGACAGGGTATTAGTGACATTAAGAAATTATTTTTAATTTTTGTTAAGCAAGATAATATTATAATTACATAGAAAGTATCTATTTTGAAAGATGCATGTGGAAATATTTAGGGGTAAATAGTTTGATACATATATATGTGTGTGTATATGTATATATATATAGATACACAGAGAATTTACTTTAAAATATAACAGGAAAATAACTAGTGAAGCAAATACAGCAAAAGATCAAAAACTGATAAATCTAGGTGATGTTGTTAAATATTTATATCTATTATTATTCCATATATTTAAACATTTTCATAATCAGATAAAAGAAAACAAGGAAATTTTAATGCCAATTACTAACAGAAAATCAAGAATCATGACATACATAAGTACCAATTTCCAATGTTGCTTAAGATGGGGAGTGGAGGAAATATAATGTGGTAAATACATCACTTCTAGACTGAATTGCTGTGACTAGATATGGAACAGAATACTTGGAAATATAGGCAAGTGTAGTTCACAGATAAGGTAGAAGGCTAAGGCATATATAGCATCAGGAAAATCATTTGCTATGTTGGATCATTCTGGCCAGTATTCAATATGGGTATCAGTCATTATTTATTCATTCAAGAAACATTTAAGGCCATGCTTTACATATATCTGCCATGATATAAATATCAATAGGATGCAGGTACTGCCTCTACCACATCAGGATGGTAGAAAAAGAATAAAACTGGTATATTACAATACTACAGAACTATTATAGTCAAAGTATGAATAAATAGTTATGATAGCAGGGAAGAGACAGTAACTAGTTTTGCCTGATTGTCTGCAGTGTCTTGAAGAATGAGCATGAATTTATTATTTGAGGAAGAAGAAACACATCCCAGGCAGAGGGAATAATATATAAAAGTACCTAGAGATGAGCAAGAAAATTTCAAGAATATTAAGAAATTTAGTATGGGGTTTACATGAACTTTTAAGAGATGATGATGAATAGGAAAGTTTGGCTCAAACTGTGAAGACTTTGTATGTCAGATTGAGAAATTCAGGTATAATTTGTTATTTTATTTTATTGCAGTATTTAAAACTATCTATCATAGAAATCTAAAAATAAGACTAGCCTTAATTTTATTTGTGTAAAATTTTCTCCTTCAGATGAAATTTACTCTGTAGAGAAAGCATATAAAAAAATTTAAACTCTAAAAATGGACTGAGTTCCCAGGAGAATTACAATATAAACACCCATTGCACTCTTCTTTCATTTCTCTCTTTGCCTGGCCACAGGGGAATGGACTGAATAAGAATATGCCATTTTGCCAGCTTTGCTTCTCTGCACAAATTGGAACTTGTCATTTCTTTTTTCTGCCAGCAAGTATGAGATGTGTTGCAGCCTTGCAGATTGTCCAAATGTCTACAAATAAGGCTGAAAGGTTAACCCAAGTATATGACACAAATTTTAGCTCTACAAAAGTTGATCCTCTCTAGCTAATGACCAGACTAGAAATGCCTGGGCCCCAGGCAATAGTTATCTTACCTTCAACAGAAATAATGATGTATTTTATATAATTTTGATAATAGATAAACTTTGGGAATACTTTAAATGACCAACAATAAAATAATGGTAAAATAAATTACTATGCATCCCTCAAGAGATACATTACCCATACTTTAACACGTTTGTTAAGCATTATTGATGTAAAAAATGCTCAGGATATGGTTTATGGTATTAAATTAAAAATACATATATGTATACATAATATACACAACATACTTACATGTACATGGAAAAAATATATATATATTATAAATAAATAAAAATATGTGTTAGTTCTGAGAAATGGGATTATGAATGGTTTAATTATTTCTTATTTTTTTACATTAAGCCTAGACATATAGAAATGTTTTCCTATACTGTTCTATAATTTACATTTTTCTAATAGATAGACAAAGAAGACAGATAGCTAGATACATAGACACACACATACACAGACAGGAAAACATAATCATTGTCTTGAAGAGATAAGAGAGATAAAGGGAAGACCTCAATTAATTTTCAATGGGAAAAAACTATGGAAGGGAAGAGGGCCTCATTTAGTAATGGTAAAATGGGTTAAATCATTCAACTTCCAATTTTCTGGAGTCTGAATGTAATGTATATATAAGAATTGTAACATTCCAATTTTTTGAAGTTTGATATTGTGATTGCATATACATTTTAGGAGTCATAAGTCTAAGAGATGTTTATGTGGTATATACAGTTATCCGAGGAATCAAGTTTGTGCATAGCCTATTACATTATGTGCCATAATGGATTCTGGAAAAAGTACATGGGGAAGTATTTTTATTTTCAGTCAACCTCCCATTAAATTATCCTTCTTCCTTTCACTCTTGAAAAAGGTATTTATTAATAATTACCATGTGTCAGGCACTAGGCTAAGATCCACAGTTCAACTGATAACAAGAGATATGAAGTCCCCCTCCCCACACAAAGAAAAAGAGTCTAGTGTCCTCAACCACTGCCATAAGGTTATGTTTCCTAAGAGCAACAGAACATATATTTCAATGATCTAACTAGCAGTCGGGGCTGCAGGGAAGACACAATGCTTCTGCGTTTAGATTAGCAATACCATGAACAGTACCAGCAGCACCAGTTGTGTCTCTCAAGGGAGGCAGGAAAAGGGGATGGATAAGCAGAATAGATAAGCTTGTTGCTAAATGCAAACCCATTTCTTTTCCATGGCATGCTACAGAATCATTTAAGAGCCCAGAAAGAAATGAATCTCAGGAAACATTTTCATTATGCAGAATTTCTCCACTTACAGTAAGAAAGTTAGGTGATTCTTTAAATATGCAATATTGAAACTGGCAGTTGTCAGGGCCACCTGGAAACCTTGAATTTTTACCCAGGATGAATATCTTTTGCCTTGGTGTGGACTGCTGGGAACCAACCACCTATTCTAGTTGAGGACAATTATCTCTGATACCCCTCAATCACTTTACTGTAATAGCAGCTCTACAGTTTTTTTTTCCTCATTTAACAGCACCCTACCAATAGTCAAGGCAAAGCTGGATGTGCCAAGAGGCAATTGCCCTCTTGAAGTGTGGAGTAATCCCTTTCCATTAAATTTAAGCTGAGTTAATATTGAGGCTCCCCGCTAATGTTTAATCACACACTAGTGCTTCAGAAATGGGGGGGGCATCAAGGAGGGGAAAACAACTGTTGGACATGAGTCTCTCTTGGATCTGCAGAAATGTACTTAATTACTAGCGAGGAAATTTATATTAAAATGAGAGTGGGCAGGCAGTAAAAAAAGCAGTAAGCAAAGAGGTAGGGTAAGGGGCAAAATTCCAGGAAGACTTTAATCAAAGAGAGGCAGATGCAACATTCTGCTAAGAGATAAAGAACATGGGAGTGAACAAAAGGCAATCACAGCTTGACACGGGGAATGAGAAGTTTTATGATGCAAATTGTTTTCTTTACATTTCATATTCCTTTCCTTTGCCTCTGAAGACTAAAAGGCCAGTGATACTGAAAATAGCCCCATTCCACAAAGTATTGCATTAATTTTGTTATTACTGAAGGCTTCTCTTTTAGAAAAACTTCTTTAAAGCAAGATTTATTTGTACAGGTGGAAAGCAGAATTTACAGTTATTCATTTCTTAAGACAATGCAACTAGTGGAGCCAGCCCTAGGAAAAGTTCATGTGGTATGTTCAAGATTTAGTTCAAGTAGTTCAGGATTTGCCCCTTTAAGAACCCAGGCCAAAAAGAATAAAAATTTTGCATTCAAAGATTTCAAGTGTTTTTAAAATATTTTCTTGGATTCTTGACTCAATTATACTAAATGCAGTTTAAGCTTTTAAAAGATTACTGTGAAGATTAATGATTTCATTTTGTTGTAAACATAACTACCCTAAGAGCTATTCCCAATAATCCAAGGCACTAATTTCCAGCTTAAAATTTTTTAAAAAAATCTGTATTTTTCTAAATTCAAGTTGAAAAATCAGTGGTATGCCTAAAATTCAACATCTTTGTAATCAAGACTTAGGAGTACAGACAATATAAGAAAGTAGAAAGAGGTTTTTTTTGTCTTTTGTTCTTTTTTTTTTTAATTGCCTTGGCTTTCTCTTTCTTTTCAGTGTATTCATTTCTGTACCCTTTTTTCCCTGTATATCCCACTCTCTTGCACACACAAACACGTACATATATAACCTCGCACACACACATTCATCCACGCTTTACTCCCCAAAGTGTAGGGCTCTGTATCTAGGTGGCTTCTACCAGGACAATGAGGAAAAGGAAGAAGAATTATTATCTGACTGGAGCTCACCTCCCTGGGATTAGTAACTCCCAAGTAACTTGTCACTTGCACTGTGGTTAAATTTAGCCTGCATATGGTTCAAAACATCTGTGATTTTACATTCATGCATAAATTATTTTGTACAGTAGAGTTATTGCAGAAAGCACCCTCCCATCACCATGGTTACCAGTTCTTCCTGTGGAGCTCTCTATTCACATTTACTGTTAGTACAATCACAGGGTGAGTGGTAGGAAAAAAAAAATCAAAGCTACAATTTCACAAGCCAACAGTATGATGTCTGGTAGTACCGATAATCAGCAAGAAGTTAGCAGTGAAGAGGTCCAGTTGCTTTTACTCTCTTCAGAAAAATTTTAACTTTGGGCACCAGATAAATATTTTATATAAAAAATATAAAGTTAGATTGAATAAAATAGCCCCGCCATTACAGAACGGTTAAAAGCATTTCACTAGACTTAAACCCACCCGAGGCCTTTATTCACAGCTTTCTTGTCTATTGCTATACTTGATAAGATGCGTAGTCCCTTTCCTTTGGATGTGCTTCCTGATGTTTCTGCCTCAATGCCTATGGCCTCAATACTTAACAGTGGTGAGTTACTATTATTAAAAAATAATAAGGGGGCAGAATAGATGCTGTGCAGGAGAATGAATACTGCACTGAAATAAATAAGATCTATGTCCTCCTAATTATTCTCAGTATGAAATTTAGTTCTCTCCTTAGTCTTGCTGTCTAAAACCAGCTGGGCTTCCTTCTCTCCAACAGTGAAATGCAAGGTAAAGCCAGTCACCCCACAGTGCTCTACACTTCATCATTTAGAGATACACACACGCGTGCGCATACATGATTGCTCTTGAGTGATACCCCATCTCAGAAGGTGAAATAAGTCCATTATGCAATGGAAAATTTTAAGGTGTTAAACTGAGGGGCAAGGTGAAAAAGAGGTAGTAGTTCAAGGTTAAGAAAGCACAACTTTAGAGCAGATAATTTAAAAATAAAACTTTCATTTAAAATTGGAACCCTGTGAACAGAGGAGACATTTTCAATTGTGTTCCCTTTAATAGAATAGACTATCTATTTTGCATTATAGTTGACGGCAACATGTTACATCTTAGGAATTAAGAGAGAGGAGGGAATTGCACTGTGTATGGCTCAGCTACCTGAGAGAGAGGAGTCATTTTTTCTAGAGTGAATTTTTTATGTTTGTTTATTGATTAATTACAGGGAAAATTTCACTTTTTTTTTTTTTTTTTTTTTTTTTTGAGACAGAGTCTCACTCTGTTGCCTGGGCTGGAGTGCCATGGCATCAGCCTAGCTCACAGCAACCTCAAACTCCTGGGCTCAGGCGATCCTTCTGCCTCAGCCTCCCGAGTAGCTGGACGGGGTCTCCCTCTCGCTCAGGCTGGTTTCGAACTCCTGACCTTGAGCAATCCTCCCGCCTCAGCCTCCCAGAGTGCTAGGATTACAGGCATGAGCCACCGCGCCCAACCAATATCACCTTCTATGTCTCATTTGATATTCCTTCCTGTACACATAGGGAACATGACATGTAGGTAGAAACTTCTCTTCAGGTGGAGCTGAAGAGAAATAGACTCCATAGACTGAAAAAGTAGAGCAACATTGAAATCTACAAGTGAACTGAGAAAATTTGAGCAAAAACAAATTTTACTTGAGAATAGGTATTTTAAAAATATACAGGACAATTTATATTATATAACAATTTATACTTTTGTAACAACTAGGTAACTTATAAGAAATACCCATTAAAATGCATGGATAAGTTGGCAGAAAGGTAAATAAGCTAAACAAAAGATGAAAAAAATAAAACACTGAAGTCATATTTCATGTGGAAGGAATTTGCCAAGTGAATTTAACTTGAGCCTCAGATTCACAAACTCAAGGGGAGTGACAGGTGGCAGAATCTTGATGTCTTTGTGAGAAGTCCAAGAGAATTGTGTCTGTCTCTCTCCCTTTCTCTTTCTTTCCAGAAGAACTACATCTATAATCTCTAAAGATTCCAGTCTAAGGAAATGTGTCGATATGAATAGTGGTTAGAAATGGAGCAGAAATATGTCCTTCCTAAGAATCCGTGTCATAAGCCAATTTCCAGACACAATTGCAATGTAAAAGTGTAGTACCTGCATGGTCTAAAAAATCTCAAGCCATAAATGTAATTTAAAATGGTTCTGGGCAACAGCATTCCAAGGCGTATAAAGAAGCAAGCAGATAAGCTTTGTGTAGAAATCATCTTCTAACCTAGACCCTGAAAAATTCTCACAAAGTTCAAGAAGTAAGATCTCACTGTTAAACTCAAAAAACACTCAAGAAAAAAAAATCATAAATTGAAACCATGCTAAAAATAGACAAATTATACATTCGAAGACTTCAGTTATTATAATAATCAGGAACCAAATATTAAATAGGTTCATTATGGTTAAAGAAAAAAAATACTGAAAAAACTAAAAATAATAATTCTATAATAAATATATTTTTAAAAGTTTCAAGCAAAACTTTTAGAAATAAAAAAACTGAAACTTTAAGGAATCCACCATTTATACATATATATGAAATGAATATACATATTTGAAAAGGTGTCAAGTAGAACTTTTATAAATAAAATTTATGTTTCTCTCTGGCTCTCCATCTAGGGTGTGTGTGTGTGTGTGTGTGTGTATATAAATTTATATATATATACATATATACTCATATATATATAATATTTCCCTCATTTGCCCTGCCAATTCAGTCGACATACGTATGTATACATATATACATGCATATATATAAAATCTCTCTATATTTATATCTGCTTATTTGGCAGCATAAGTGAGAGAAATAACAAAAATGAAAGATGTAAAGATAGATATATTCCATAGGGAAGTTCAGAATAGAAAAACTGTCAAATATGAAAGAATATTGAATAGATGACTGATAATTTTTCATAACTAATGAAAAACAATCTAACAATGCCTAATAAATTCCAAGCAGGTAATCTATATATACGCACATTGTAGGAAAACTGAAAATTACCAAAGACAATCAGAAGATCTTAAAAACTTCCAGAGATTAAAGATATATTATTTTAGAAGAATAATTATATTGATACCTAGCATTTCAAACATAATCAAAACCAAAGAAAAATTAAATGATGCCTTGAATATGCTGAAGGGAAATAAAAGCAAAGCTAGGATTATAAACCCAGCTATTTTCAAAAGCAACTTTTGAAAATAAGAGAAAAATAAATCATTTTTAGACAAACAGTATCTGCTTTGATACAAACAGATAATCACTGAAGAAAATTCTAAAGGATGGACAAGTATTTTTATCTATGTTGTTCACTGCTACAATCATAACAACTAAAATATTGCTTGGAATATAATAGGTTCTCAATATATTTTTTTAATTAATTCATTCAGGAATAACAAACTTCAGGTAGAAAGAAAATGATTTTACATGGAAGCTCTCAGATTTCAGTGAGGAAATTAAGACCAAATAAGCTTATATATATGTCAATAAAGCTAACTGTATAAAACTAAAATGTTAGTGCTATGGACTCAAAAATAATAATAGAACTAAAATACTTGGCCATAATTATATATCATGATGGAGATGGTCAGAATTAAAATATTATAGGTTTTTTTTTACTGTTTAGATGTATAGTAATAATATTGAATGTTTCACACTTGGTATGTATACAATTTGAAATTCCTAAGGTAATCATTAAAAAAATAGATTACATAAAATCAACACTTGTAGATGTGAAAGCATGGAATGATAATTGAAAATTAATCAAAAAGTAAAGATATTTGAAAGTAACAATGGAAGAAGGAGAAAAAGAAAAACATACATAAAAATGCACACAAGACAAATATAGGGCACATAATTTATAGAAATAAATCCAAACATTTAAGAAATTGCAACAATGTAAATTAACTCAATGAGACAAATTAAAGACTGACAGACTGGAAAAGAAAAATCCAATCTCTTGTTTACAAGAGACTTATTTAAAACATAGGAAAATAGAAATGTAACAAGTAAAAAGATGAAAAAAGAGATAGCAGGCAAATCAGTAACCAAAGCAAACTCGTAAAATGATTGGAGGGAAAGAGGTCAGGTTTTTGTGCCCATTGACCTTGACTCTACCCTAGGACTTAGGCTTTTTTTACCCATTATAGCCATTAGCTGTTTTTGTTGGTACTATTTACATACATTATTGGAAATGAAAGATCTGTAAAAGTTTATTTTAAAATGTAAAGTTGTAGTCTGGACACCAGAGAACCATGATCTATTTTGTGATAGATTCATAAAGGTGACTGTGATACAGGCTTAAAATCCTACTGATGTATACTCAACTTTTCTATAAGTATTTCATTGGGTGGTAGTAAATATTTTTCAGAATGAATAATAACATTTTAAGCTTAATATAAGGTATGGTAGTTTAATTCTGTATCTATAATTTAGATATATTTTTATCTTAACAGTTTCATTCATTCCAGTGGTAGAGTGAAGAGTAGGGATTATGTTGATACTCTCATATGACTCATTTAATCTCTCATGCGATAGTAGAATATAAAGTCATAAATTTATAATGGAAAAATTGAGGAAGTTGACAAGTCAATGGCAGGGAAAAAATAATAAATCTTATCTTGTCAGAAATGTTATATTTAAAACATGCCAATAAATTTGTCATTTCTCAACATGTTGTACTAGGTAGAGGACACATTTCATCAAGAAAATCCCCTGTGTGTTAAATTTATATGGTATCTAAATTTAATAGTAACGTTTAAGGAGTAGTTTCTGAAGACATAATAAAATGTGTATTTTCTGCATGCATACTAAATGTTCAGGTGGTACTTAACGTTTGTTGCATAATTTCACTCTTGGTTGATTAAAAAATCCTTAGCCTTTTATATAAAATACTGGTATTTATTAATTGGTATTATAATTAAACTGACACATATGCATTTTTAATAGCCAAAAATATTTGCATAATTATAATATGATTGAGCAAAATAGCTTTCAAGGCAAAAAGCATCATTAGAACTAACAAAAAGTTAGTATACATTTATAATTTTAAACTTATATTAATCTAATTATATAAATATAATCTATATAGAGAGATAATACACTATTTCAGAGAACCACAAAGAGAAATACTCAAATTTGTTGTCAATTGGGAGATATTCTCAACCCTTTCTCAGTAATTGACAGATCAAGCAGATAAAAAATTCATGTGGTCAATTGAAAGAATATAAATAAAACTGTTCTAATTAATTTATATAGAATATTTCACCCAATAACTATAGAATATATATTTTCTCTAAGAATACATGTACATTTACAGTATTTGCCAACCTAAGCCACAAAACAAGTCTCATCAAATTTCAAATGTTTGGAATGATACAGACCACAAAGATGGCTATCCATAACACCATTATGCTAACAAGTAAAAAATAATTAGAAAATATTTCAAATTTAACAAATGTATGCATATATACTTTAGTGGTCAAGGAAGAAATAGAAACAGAACAACAACTAGATTATTTAGGACTTAATGATTACCAAAATATACCTATTCATATTTGTGAGATGCAGATAAATGCTACTTACAGGGACATTCATAGTCTAGAATGCATTGGAAAAAGTTACGAAGTGAACAAAAGAATAAAATGAAAGAAAATTAGAGAATATAAAAGGAAAAGACATAAATCAAATTAAAAACGAACATCCAGTAAGGAAGATAATTGCCATACAGGACAATACATCTTTGTCAGAGACCAATACTAGTTCTTAGATGAGTTTTTAGGAACCAGTAGACATGTCCTTATCATAAAATCCAGGTGATCTGATTGAAAATTTTGTGTTCCAACATGCCATGCACTCTTAGGTTGGAAACCTATACCGTTTTCTTTAGAAAGTAAATATGCATATTATGACATTTAACTCCCAACTAACTGGTGTTAACATCTTCACTTACACTTTTTAAATATGTATGTGTCTATACAATACAGTTCATTGAACTTGACGGTCAGTTATTTTGTTATTAGTTAAATGCTTCAAGGGAAAAAAGAATTGAATGGGACAATACACTCAAAGCCAAAACATACATGCATCCTCAAGGTTGTAGTCTGAGATTAGAGGAAGGAGGGGTGATTTCATGAGTGCTTTTTCCAAGACTTATTTATTTTTTAATTTTTTATTTTGAAATAATTTTAGACTTACAGAGGAGTGGCAAAAATAGTATAGAGAGTTCACACATGCACCTCACACAGCTTCCTCTAATGTTAAGAACTTACATAACCATGGCAGCATCAAAACTAAGAAATTATTAATAATATCAGTACAATTCTATTATCCTAACTGCAGACTTTATTCAGATTTCCACTGGTGTCCCTTTTCTGTTTCTGATTTAGTTTTTATGATTTAAACAAAAATTGTTCAAATCAGCTGCAGGGAGATTTCTGTAATCTGATCATCAATTTCATTCCTTCAGTCAAGTACAAGGGCTGTCCATTATGGCTGGATACTTTCCAGGCAGACTTTATATACATTTATTGTGCCTATCATGTGCCGGAAGTATTGCCATAGTCTTAATTTTCTACCATTTCTATAGTTTAACTTTTCATTATTTGGATTTACCATGCACTTCCTTTTCCATGTAAAGCATGTTGTTTTCCACAGTCTGAATAATATCTCCATCTCCTTTATCAGAGTGTGTACCCTTAACATACAGAACACAGAATGGATTTCCCCTGGTTCTGACAATCAAAGTTTATATGGAAGCAGCAGAAATCACTCTAGTATACAAAAATGTGATTCTTTGTCTTTATTCCTTTGTGAAGCAGGAAATGACCACTACAATGAAGCTTCAGAAACTAATACTTGCTTTAAAATTAGCAATCCAGTGTTATGCATTCAATTCTTTAGAGAATTGCTTCATTTCCTGTAAATTCTCAGTTGGTCCATGTGTCCACCCTGTACTACTTTATAGTGACATTAGGCTAATCATGTTGTTTTTTCTCAAGTATATAAAGATTTTATGACTGTATGCAAAGCAAACTCTTGGGGTTAATGTCTTTATTGACTGATAAAAGCTTTTTTTTCCCCCTATAGATAACTAGGCAATATCTTTTAGGCAATGGGAAGATAACATTTTTCTTCAGATAGGTACTTATTAATAATATAATTATCATAATGCTTTAGGGAGTTACTTCTGAAGACAAGGAGAGGCAGGAAAGAGTACAATGAGGAGAGATTCGAGGCAGAGAATTCAGTTCGGAGACTGGTGATGAGACATGAGGAGCACCTGACCTAAATTACTTCCAGCGGAATCAGAGAGTAATGGTTGAAGCAAAGGGATTTTTCTGAAGGACAGTCAGCAGAATTTGGTGTCTCTTTAAAAGGGTATAGGACAATGACAGAGAAGTCAAGGGAGAAAATAAGAAAGATGAGATTTCAATTGTGGAAGACTAGATGGTTGTTTACATCATTTAAAGATTTTAAAAATACAGATTATTTTTTCAGGACCGACGGAAATTATTTTCTGCTTTGTACTTATTGAATGTAGTTGCTTGTTAAAAATCGGAATGGAATGTCCAATAAATGATTGACTGTAGCCACATATCATTCTAATTAATCCAGACAAAATATCATGGATGATCCTGGTTAAAAACCCTTTACAGTTTGTAGACAATTTCCTGGACACCCCCCTACACCCACAGTTACAAGTGGTAGTTGCAATGGCTGGATATCTGAAAGCTCATTGTTGGCCAAGACAAGTTTATCTTGTCAAGTTACCAACCATGCTTCTGGGATGAAGCTTGCCAGGTTGATCTCAGTTGATCGCTTTTCCAACTACAGTGCAAGATTTGACACATTTCTTCCATTCTTACAATCCCTTTCTCCTTGATATCTTTTTTAGAAGGTTCTATACCCCAACAGAGAAATACATCACATTCGCTCTTAAAGGCATCAACAGATATCAGGTTAAGAGAGTAGAGAGTGAATTGAAATAGATTTATTTGTACAGAATTGTATAATACATACTTAATACACTGCTTTAAGATTTTTGCCTGGCAGTTAAGAAAAAAAATTATATTTACACATTCATTCAGCAAATATTTTTTAAGTCCTTCTGTCGGGGTGAAAGTCTACCCTTGGTTCTTGGTGTGCATTTGGCCAAAGAATGACCAGACACACGGAAGTGTCCAGTCCAGACTATTACCCCAGTCCTCTGACTCCTTTCTTGGAAAAATCACCAGTGAGGCCAATGTGACAGAGTAACCTCTGGCAGGGAGCAGTTTCACAAGAGCAGCTCGTTATTGTAGAATAAAACAGGTCTGTCTCTGCAAGTGGAGAGAGACAGACCAACTCACTCACTGTCTGACCTACTCACTCCTCTCCGACTTCTCGGATTGTTTCCTGTTATTAGCTTAGTCTGGAGGAGGGCTTTTGGGAGGTATAGGATGTTATCAAATGATCAACAGGTATCCTCAAAATTCCATCAGTATATAATACACACACACACACACACACACACATATATATATATGAGCTCCTTCTAAGAAAGCCCACCTGCACCTAGAGGGGGTGAACTGCAATGCAGATTCAAGTTAATGGCATATTAATTACCCTTAGGTTTCTTTAGGTCACTTTCTCAATCTTATTATTCCTGGGCTTGGGAATTCCTAGATTAATAAAGCATCCCCTCCTTCCCCAGGTGTAGCAGTTGCTCCGGATAGGATTAAGGATTAGGACCAAAATGGAGTGCCTGCCCTTATCCTTCTTTCCAGGTGGAGCAGTTGCTCAAAACAGCACCAAAACAGGGAACCCTTGTCCTGAGAAGAGCCAGAGATCCTATCTACCTATCTAACACTTCTTATATTTCAGGATTTTTACTAAGCATTGGGAGGGTACAAATGAATAATATGTAGAAAAATAGGAGGTAGGTCAAGAGTTTTGACTGTTAATTTTTGGTTGGGTGTGGTAGTGCTAGGGTGAAGTAAAGGTAATGAGTTCCAGTAAAGATATATACTACTTAAAAACCATTTAAGAGACAAGTCTTTAAGTTACCCACGATGTACTGGGGGAGACATATAAGCAAACAATCATAGTAGAGTTTGGCAAATACTGTGCTAAAACTATGACACAGAGTGCTCTGGGAAAACAAAATTAATGAACCAATCCTATTAAGGAAGAGTTACCAAGTTTGTTGTGCCTGAACTGCGTCTTGAAGAATGAGTTGAGGCAGCTGAATGGATAGGAAGGCATTTAGTGAACTAGGGAAAACCCAAGGAATTGCAAGTCCTTTCAGCTGATCAGTGGTAAAAGACAAGGCAAAGAATAGCCAGTTACAGAGATGCTAAACCTCACACATCCATTATACAGAGATCCTAATCATACCAAAAGACCAATAGTACTTTGACAGATGAAGTGTCTCTTCATATTTAAGTGGTCCCTTAAATATCAGTAACTATATCACAGTTCTTCAACCTCACTGTCTGTCCAAAGTTATACATTCAATGACTAATTTAACAGGTAATTTTGATGTGCAGCCAAGTTTGGAAAGTTGAGGTCTAACTATAAGTATGATCATGCCTCTCTTTTCACAGGTCATTTGGACCATAATGACTTCTACATAGCCAACGTATAGCCTGCCCAGGTTTGGAAAAGTGGCTTGGTATTTAAAAATGAAAAAACTCAACAAACTTATCTCAAAGAGATACTAACAACTAGCTGAGACAATTGGATTGTCTTTAATTTAGGAGCAGACTGGTTTAATCTATACCCACATACACTCACTTATAAAAAAATATAAAATATAAACAGTTCTACACAGAACTTTGTACCTTGCAAAATACATTCACAGGTATTCACATATAGGTCCTACAAAATGCTGTGACACATGTATCCTGATTACCCTAATTCACAAATAAGAAAACATGAAGTTCTAAGATTTAAAAGCCTATGTCTAGATGTGCACCCAGAGCCTCAGATTCTGGCCCCAAGACTCCATAATTTATGGAGTCCATAGATGATGGAATCATGGCCATCTCATTAGGAAAGAAGTAGAAGAACCTGGAACAAGTAAGACACAAGGCAACTAAGTTTCAAAGAGGTGTAGTGCATGGGTAATACTGTGGTTGGAAAGGGTAGGCAAGAGATAGGATGAGGGCACTGGGTGCTTCAGTGGAAAGCAAGGGTCAAAAAGAAGAATCTGTAAAGAAAGGCTGAAAATGCACCACAAAGAAAATTTCCTGACTTTGCAAGTTCAGTTGCAACCAGCCTAATCTAGAAAAAGAGCTAGCAGAAAAAAAAAAAAAAATCACAAAAGACAATCCTTAAATAGAGGTACTTACCTTATCTATAAATGCCTGAGATGAAGTGATATCTAGGCCAGACTGCTGGCCTGTGCTGGGACATGTGTCTGGGCAAGCACATAACCAGGACTCTGTTAATTACGTGTCTGCTTCCCCACATTTCCACAATTAGCACTGAACGATATTGTGAACATCTTTAATCGTGCTAACCCTGGACATGAATACTTTATTCAATTGGACCATACCCCAAAATTAACATACTTAAGAAACTATAATACACAGCATTACGTTAGTGAAAGAAACCACTCCAAGAAAGAAATGGTGCTATGAATACATAGTACATACTATTTACCAAGATAATGAGGAACTTTTGTCTCCTGTTTTTATTGTGCTCTCAAAATGTTCATTCAGAACTTGCATTTTAAACAATTAATAAATGAATAAATGCAAAAGACTTCTTTCAAAATTAATTATTTTGTTTGCAGAGCATTTGTAGAAGCTAAAACAATATAGAATTTGTCCTGGTGCTTTGAGATTTTGAGATAACCTGATCTACTCTAATATCTTCCATATGCAAAATAAGCAGTCTGTTTAAAACAAAACAAAATCAAACAAGAACACATAGGGCACTAAAAGGGATCAATGAGAATGAGACAATTAGACTTCAGCTTTTGAATGGTTTTGGTGACAAGTTCAGTGCACAAATCTGAGAAAAGAGTCCCTGTCCTAAATCCTTCACATCCAGAGACTGCAAGTTCTTACACAATCTGGTACCCATCTACCTGTCACTATCCTCACTTAATGATGATCTCTTTCTGGATTACTTTGCCTCAGCCACATGGCTGTGCTAAGTTTCTTGAACATTCCTAAATCCTTTCTGTTCTAGGACCTTTGTATTTGCTAATCTACCTAGAACACATTTTTTCCTTTCTTTTGTGACTAACTCTTACACATTTCTCCAGTAATCAATTAATTGTCATGTCCTTGATAAAGCTTTATCTGCTCATCTCCACTTTAAATTAGGTTAAGTCACCTGTCTACAATCCTGGTGCTTGCACACTTTCCCTTCCGCAGCACTTACTACCATCAAAATAAATAGTAATACGGAGAAATATTTGTTTGAGGAATGTGCTTCCCTCCCACACTATACCATAGCTCCATGTGGGCAAGGACTAAGTTTATCTTCATCACCACTGTATTCCAAGCAAAGTAACTGGCATATAGTAGCTCCTTAATATATAATAATGGATCAAATGATTGAATGAATGAACATAACTTTTATTAACCTAAAGGAGTATGAAGGGTTGAGGTTTGCTTTAAAAAAAATACTTTGGACCATTAAACAATAGCAACAATTCTGGGAAAGAGGTAAAGATATAAGAAACCATCATTTGTTCTATAAACTTGCTTAAAGGACTTGTAAAATGCCTTAAATCAATGACTTAATTTTTAGGTTCTGGAGTATAGATTATGAAAAATTTGCTAAAAGTAAGATTTCTCCCTGCTCCACCCCCTTCCTTGGTGTTCCAGATTTAGTAAGTCTGAGGTCGATGCTAGAAATCTGCAATAAACAAATACCTCAAGAAAAAAAAAAACTTAAAAACACAGAAAGAAAATAAATCAGTGATTACTATGTGTGGGGGAGGAGGGATGAGGAGATGTAGATCAAAGGATAGAACATAGCGGCTGTGAAGAATAAACACATTTAGAGATCTAATGTGCAACATGAGGACTACAGTCAATAAAATTGTACATATTAGGGTAATGAAGGAAAAAATTTAATAAATTTATGTTATTAAATTTTAATAAATAATTCTACAAATATTTTTGAGCACGTATGTGCCAGGCATGGCATGAGGTATGAGTAATGCCCAAGTTTGAGAATCAGTGCAACAAATGATGACCTGGTGATTTGTTACATCATTTCCAGTGCTATAATTCTCATTTGTTTGTGCATTCAGTAGCATTTATTGACGATCCTAAAATCAAAGGCAGTATATGACTTTTACAAGTGATAGGCATTCCCTTTCCCACAGAAATGAAGATGGTAAACACATATTCAGATATTTATTGGCTAGCTGCCAAACATCAAGCACTGATAAACATTTCACATGTTCTCAAATGTGTTGATGAACAGTTACTCGGGTCTCTAAAATTAATATAAAATTATTTTAGTGCTTACAATTTTTTAAGCATTGTGATAAGTCTTTTACTTGTTTATTTCATTCAACTATCATAGGAATTTCATAAAGCAAGTATCATTATTATTCAAAAGCTACTTGCTCAAGGTCACCTGGCTAGTAGGTAGGATAAAAGAGAAAAATAAATGTATAAAAATGGCTTCAATATGGGGCAGTCAGTGTTAAGTCCTCAATGGAACTATAAAAAAAACAGAAGCAGGAGAAAACCATCTAAGAGAGAAAAACACAAAAGCCAGTGTGGGAACTATAACACGTTTGTTACAGAATTTATGATGAGGCAGTTGCATCTATGACCCTATTTTTCTTAGTAGAATGACTTGCAAATGGACTTCAGTCACTTAAGCCTGTTTGCCACATATTGAATAAGCCAGGTAGTCAATTTTCTTGTCAAACAATTTTCTTGTTTCCCTCTTTTCTGCATTTCAATTGCCAATCTACATCAAATGTTTTTGTGCAAGTGTTCAACCTGGGCATATTCTCACAGCTACTCAACAAAGCCAGACTTCCACTGGGCTCTATATAGCTTGATAGGTTAGCAGCTTTCCTTTGCAGAGCGCCACCACTGGGAGAACAGCCAAATAGTTATACACAAGCCTTGTTTGAGACTTAATGAATTTAGGGTTTGTACCGGGTTGAATGGTTCTCCCCCCAAAATTCATGGTCACCTAGAACTTCAGAATGTGAGTTTATCTGGACATAACATCTTTGCAGATGTAATTAGTTAAGACAAGGTCATACTGGATTAGGGTGAGCCCAAAATTCAATGACTAATGTCCTTATGAGAAGATCATTTAAAGACACACGGGGGAAGAAGGCTATATGAAGATGGGTTCAGAGACTGGAGTGATGCAGCTACAAGCCAACAAATGACAAGATTTGCTTGGCAGTCACCAAGGTCCAGAGAGAGGCAGGAAGGATTCTTCCTGGAGTCTTTAGGGAAAGCAAGATCTGCTGATTTCAAATTTCTAGCCTCCCAAACTGCAAGCAAATAAATTTCTATTGTTTTGAGCCACCCAGTTTGAAATAATTTAGGGCAGCCATAGGAAATTCATAGAGGTTTTTATCTGAAAAGTCCTCTGACATAGGTCATTGCAACAATGTACCTGTATTATTGTTATACTTTTCTAATTGTCACCACAAAAGGTTTTCTGGTATGATTTTAAACAATAGAGACACAATGACTGTAGAGTCACTTAAAGTAATGACTCCTTGAAGGACATAGTAACCTATCTTTGATATTTAGGAATTTATAAAGAGGAACTGTGAAAAGCTCCAAATATTTTTCAGATATAGTTTTCTATTAGCCAACCTTCTTTTTTTTTTTTTTTTTTTTTTGAGACAGAGTCTCACTCTGTTGCCCCGGCTAGAGTGCCGTGGTGTCAACCTAGCTCACAGCAACCTCAAACTCCTGGGCTCAAGTGATCCTTCTGCCTCCCCATGGTGGCATGCACCACCATGCCCAGCTAACTTTTTTTCTATATATATTTTTAGTTGGCCAATTAATTTCTTTCTATTTTTGGTAGAGACGGGGTCTCGCTCTTGCTCAGGCTGGTTTCGAACTCCTGACCTAGAGTGATCCGCCGGCCTCGGCCTCCCAGAGTGCTAGGATTACAGGCGTGAGCCACCGCGCCCGGCCTAGCCAAACTTCTTGTATGTCAAAATCAGTGCCACTCATACTGTTTACGGGAACCATCTGTAGAGAAGAGGCAAAATTGTTCTAAAGTACATCTCCATAGATGCTGAGATCACTCAATGGATTCATGACAACAGAGCGGCCCTCTTATTTGAAGTTAGGAATAAAAGTGTGCTCTGGATATGGCTATGAATGAGCTTTGCAAAAAAATATTTTTAGAGAAGCTT
>CAUYRT010037356.1:0-63497 GCA_963574885.1 Lepilemur ruficaudatus
CAGAGAATATTCAGGAAAAAAATGTCAAAAATAAATAAAGAGATGGAAAAATATAACTTCTGGGCAGGCTGAATCAATTTTGCTCACATAGCCAGGAAAAGAGGAAGTTTAAGGCGTCTTCATGACATTGTGTAATTCTGACTAGTTGCTATCTGTCGGCACAGAGGAATCCAATGAAGGAAATAATATAGACAATCCCCTCAAAAAATTTATTTAACAAAACATGTCCTGATACTGAGGACTGTTAAATTTTAGGAAAGCTGCTAAGAAAAACTAAGAAATTTCTATGTTCAGAGACTGATTATAAATATAAAAATAATTTATTTAGATAATTGCGATTTAGGTAGGCATTCTTATCCCTGAGAGCTGGGAACTGGTCCAGACAATCTTTAAAAGTTTCTTTCTCATCTATGATTCTAGAGACAAGTTTCTCAATTTAATAGGTAAGAATTATAGAAAAGTACATAAGAAGATGAAAAGGCATACTAAAGTTCTTACTGGAAATTTTTCGAAGTATAAATGCTTGAATGCTTCCTGATTCTTCCAGAGTCCTGAAAAAGCCCCAGGTGGTAATGGCAACCTTATGTAAAAACAGAGCAGTTAAAAGTATGATGAATGTGGAAATAAAAACAGATTGATTAGAACTATTATTGTTCCAGCGTGATGGATAATTACAATTCAAATCTGACATTAAAATGTAACCCCTAAATCTGCTGGGCAGATCATGTCTAATTGAGGACTAAATAGTTGACCATTGCATAGCAGAATTATTAAACAATGACTAGTTGCTGGAAAGTGCACAAAAGGCACACACATTTAATATTCAAATAGTTATTAGCAATCATCATTTCAATAAGAAGCAAAATAACTGCAAAAAAGAGCAAAAATGCATCATTGAATTATTTTTTAAGAAAAATATCCTTTCACTATGGAAAAATAAATTCATTTTTTTTGAAGTACCAAGGTAACAACCATCACCTTTGCCTATCTCTTTGTGGAATGAAATGTTTTAATTAAACATCCAGTGTACAATCTTATCGTCACAATCAATGACTGTTCCCTCTTCTATTCTTTCATTTCATGATCATCCAGACCTATGTGATTTCTCACTCTTATGAACACACAGAAATACTTGAGCATATAAAATATAAGGAATAATACATCTTCTCTTTCCTGCCAACTCCCTCTTATACTTTCTTCTCTCCTTCATAGTGTCAAGAAGGTGTTACACACATGGCAAGGGCTTAATCTTTATCACTCTGTCTACTACCATCCATGCATGTATGTTTATATTAATAAATCAAATTCTTATTTTGGTTCCTTACAGAAAGCGCCTACTAACAAAGACAACCACTCAAATTGTTTTCTGGGCAAAGAAAACTTTAAGATACTTTATAGTTTGGAAATTTAGATAGTAAAACTTGAGGGTATTTAAAAACCTACCCTCTTGTACTTACTTAGTAGCCTTCTCAGTTATATATCTCATACTTGTTCTGTTTCTCTGGAGAACCCTGACTAGTACAATAGGCATGTAATAATGCTGAGTTATCAAAGTTTTTTGTTTAGTTTAGTTTTTTAAGAAGGAAGGATTTAATCATATATTTGTTCTAGGAACAATGCAGAGACTGGTATGATGAACTGGGTAAATAGAAGCCACAGCTAAGAGGATGGAATTTAAATGTGAGGGATGAAGAAGAGACAAGAATGGAAGCTGACTCTGAAGTTCCTATTCTAGATCAATAGAGATGCCAACACAAAGAACAGAATGTCATAAAAGCAATATTTTCAGGACAAGTGGCATACTGGGGATTATAGAAGTAAAGAGGAGACAGAAACATTTCGCTTAGATATTGAATTGTATGAACCGATGTTATCATAGGTGGAACTATCAAATAAGATGTCAATAAATACGTACCTGAAAATCAAAAGGGAGATGAGGCTGGGTGGATATAGTGATAAGCCCACCATGTGTAGCCAGGTAATTATAGCAATCTTAGAAATCGGTGAGACGATTCAGAGAGAGAGTATAAAAGAGGAAGGAGAAATACAAAGCCAAACATCAGTGTTAAAGGAATACCAAAGGAAAAAGTCCACTGAATTAAAAGAAGAAGAAAAATCAAAACTGTGTGAGAACCAGAAGAAAGTAGTATCTCGGGAGCCACCGCAGTTACAGTTTTAATAATGACCAAGTGTTCAGCAAGGTCAAATGAAGTGCAAATTTTGTTTGAAAGTGGATTTGACTCTGGTCCTGGAACTTAGCAATCAAGATGTTTTCAGTATTCCCAGGACTGTCATTTCAGCGAGGGGGTGCAAGCAATATTAGTTGGGGTGATTAAGGAATGAACAGAAATTAAGTGGAGGTGGTAAGGTTAGACTACACTTTTGAAAATTTTGGGGGTGACTGAAAGGAGGGACATTTTTCGGTGGTTTAATGCAAAAATGTAGTCTGATTTAGGATGGCAAAGATTTGAGTGGAAGTAGCCAGTGAAGAAAGGATGTAGGTGTGAAAGAGAAGAAAACCTCAGAATTATTTGATAGCTGTCTTTATTCATTTATTGATTTATTTATTCATGTATTAACATATACATTAATTTTCTTCATTCAATCAATATTTGTTGGGTGTTTGGTAATCCTCAGTCACTGTGCTAGGTATTTATGGTACAAAGATACACACTATGGTCACAGACACACGGAGATCCTGGCACATGGTGATCTACATGACATTTAGTATTTTTGGAATACAGATAGGGAGGAAGACTGTAGTGAATGATGTCTACTCCATTAAGTTAATGAAATGATGTCAAGTGTAAGCATTCAGGATGTTCATTGGGCAAATGTTATAGCAGGTGGTTAAATTCTGCAGTGCTAGGAGCTCTTGGAAGAGAAGTTTTTATTGCTATTCAAGGTGTGGACCTGTTAGAAATGGCATGTGTGTTTATCCCAAGTTATTTTTGAGATGCTCTCAGAAAGCTACTTCATTATTCACAGGTCTAACTGAGGAAAACAAGATATGAAATTGCAATCAGTAACTGACAGGATAAAATAAGGGCATACTTTTTGTTCTTCATTAATAAGGTATGGTATGGTATCTTTAAAAATTCAAATGCTGAAATTTGAATTTTGAAAAAGGTCTTTAAAGAGGTACCCCTAGAAGAAGCCATACAAGGTTCTTACAGAAAAGCAGAAAAGAAAAAAGGATTTCAGGATTGGGAGCATTTATGATTAGACACACACACACACACACACACACACACACACCCCACACACAGAAGTTCCCCCTTGTTCATGGGGTATATGTTCCAAGGTCCCCAGTTCCAAGATGCCTGAAACCATGGACAGTACTGAACCCTACATATATTATGTTTTTTCCTATACATACATAGCTACGTTAAAGTTTAATTTATAAATTAAGCCCAATAAGAGTTTAACAGTAATAACTAATAAAAAAAAGAACAATTATAATAATATGCTAGAATTACTACTCTTGTGCTTTGGGGCCATTATTAAGTAACATAAGGGCTACTTAAACAGAAGCACCACAATACCACAACAGCCGATCTGATAACCAAGAAGGCTACTAAGTGACTAAGGGATGAACACTGTCTAGGTGTGGACATACTGGACGAAGGGAGGATTCATGTTCTGGGAGAAACAGTGCAAGATTTTCTCACACTACTCAGAATGGGGAGCAATTTAAAGCTTATGAATTGTCTATTTCTGCAATTTTCTATTTAATAATTTTTGACTATGGTTGACCATGGGCAACTGAAAGTGTGAAAAGTAAAACTACAGATAACAAGGGACTATTCTGTGTGTGTTTGCGTGTGTGTGTGTGTGTGTGTGTGTGTGTGTGTGTATGTGAAAAGAAAATGTGATCAATGTAAGAAGATATTATAAGAGAAGGAATAAGATACAGATACAAGTTAGGTGTATATGAACTAGAGCAGGTTGTTTTTGCACCATTCCAAATTAACACCTTTCTCCTTATTGTTACCCTAAGGATTATTTCACATTAAGTGCAGGTCTTCCTTCTGGAATAGTGGGTGCACTGGGGCCCATTTTCTGAAGTCATAGGAAAAGAATACTTTTTTCCTGTATTACAATAATATAAAAATGCATTGGATTGGCAGAAAGAAGGGAAAGGTACAAAAATACTAAAAATGTACTGGTTAATGCCTATCCTCATTCTTCACATTTGAAATCAAATGCTACCACCCTGTGATACCTTCTCCCACTCTTCCAAGTAGAGAAAAAACGGCAGGTTTGTTATTACTTCTCCAATGTGAATCAGGAGTTCCCCCTAAAGAATATCTTTTCCAAAGAGACAATTTTGAAGGGGGAAGAGGAATAACTGAGGCAGCAGTGACACCTATGTAGGAGGGAGGCATCACAGTGCTGAGAAATCCTTAAATAGCTAGGGCAGGAAGAGAATGCCCACCATCCTAGAAGGTAACACATTCCTGACCAATCTGAAATATAAAACTCTTAGATGCCTTCTATTCCTACTCTATCAGGAAATTCCACAACAGAAATAAACTAAGACATAACTCCTGTTTCCTAGAGAATTCTGGAGTTAATTCCCAACCTTGCACCCCCAGTATGTCCCACGGGGTCCTTAGGCTTTACTTGAGATTTTCATATGAAGTCACTTTTTATCTCCCAGAAGATGATAGCCAGGCCATAATTTCTTTATTCTGGGGCAGACAAAAGACTGAGCAATAATGTGAGTTCTAGCTGTATAACTAAGTACTAATGATGTTTAGCTTCTCATGTCTAAAATGAGGATAATATCTGTCTCATCCCTACCCTCACAGTGTTGTAATAAGGCTAATAAGAGGTCATACAAAAATCTGTACATGAGATTTAGAAAGGAACATGATGATATTATAATTACATGGCATCTTGTTTTTTTTTTTTAATTAAATAAATAAATAATTGTTCCAATTTTTAACTAATTTTGTTAGCATGTTCTTATTAAATTTCTACCTTGATCAAATATTTTTTTCTTTATTGAAGTATGCTTTACATATCATGCCTTCACCCTATTTTAAGTGTACAATTAAATGATTTTTAGTGAATTTACCAAGATGTACAGTTAATCACATAAATCAGTTTTAGAGGAATTCCCTTCCCCTATTGAGACCCCTAATTCCGCTCCTCAACTACTTTTCAAGCATGTCCCACCCCTCCACAGTGCCCACCACGTCGCTCAGACATCTTGGTTTTACTCAAAGCATACCCTGATGAAAATAAAGCTGCCCTGGTCCTTCCCAAAGATGATAGCACAGTGACTGAATCACTTCTGTGGAACTATAAACATGTGAACAAACATCATTAAGAGCCAAGAGTTCTATATCTGAAGAATGAGAAATTGGCAGGCACTAAAGAAAAAGCCACTCGGACAATTACATAGAGCTCTCTTGTACCGCACCGTGGCCTGCAAGGGATAGGTCAGGAGACACAGCACAGGGTAGACAAGCCACGCTTGCAATAGCAACAAAGGATCTGGTCAGAGAAAAATGTATGCCCATCAGAGGGAAACGGCCAGAGAACTATGGCTTTAATAACAGAGAGCACTGTGGTATGGAGGAAAGCAATTGCAGTTAAAATTTTCTTTCATGCCCTGCTCTCTGTTGCCTGGAAATTACTGACTCATAGTTTTATTTCTGCACTTTGGAGCTCTGGATGCAATTACAGGAGCACTTTCTAAAATTCATGAGCATTTTGAATTCATAGCAATTCAGATACCATAACTTTCTCACTAAATTAACTGCCTTGGAGTAGGTTTCAAAATCAAAAGAATTTTCTAACATCCATATGAATGTGACGTTATTTCTTCTACTGGAAAAGTAAATTCTATGAATGCAAGAATCTAGTAAAACACTAAAACTACAGGACTCCTTTTTATTATATCCTAGGGCCTATAGTAGTTTAGGAACTACTAAAACGTGTACCTTCTAGTACCGGGGTTCCCAGGAGAGCAAAGCAGTGATTTCCAGAATACCATAAAAAACAAGGTGGAAAAATCAAAGTGGATCAGGAGGATTGGGGGGTTTTTGTTTGTTTATTTGTTTGTTTCCACACATCACTATTTCTAAATATGGACCTACACAAACAAGTCTTGCTGACGGATGTTAAATATGAAAACATCCTACACATACCGCAGGCAGCAATTGGGATGCACGAATACTGTTCAGGCTGATGAGCTAGAGTGGAATGGCTGCTGGCAATGTGGCTTTCAAAATGCAATTCTTGCTCCCATAGATAAAAATGAGTTCCCCAAAAAAGGTTGAGAGAGAGAGATAACTTGGTGGTCACCTTTTTTCATTCTGATTATTTCTACCTCATGTTTCCATTAATAATACAATAATGTATATAATATTTTCAAATATCTAGTTTCACCATTAACCTAAGGGAGGAATCAAATTCCACTGTTTGTCCTTACATATTGCCTCCTCAAGTAATTTATAATGAAATCTCAGAACCCTGGAGATCTGTATCATAAAATTCCCTGCTTACGAATACAGAGGAGAAAAAAAATCATTCTGAATTGATGACAATCTAAACCATAGAATGCTTAAGGCAATAGTTGTGTTACTTTCAACTACTTGACATAACACTAATGGCTACAAGAAAAAATTATAGTTTATGTGGGGCGCTGCTGTATCTTATTATCTCTGAATGGATGTGGGGCAAAGCCACCTATAATTAGAGTGACAGACCCTACAAGGGGTTTAAAATTGGGCTGGCATCAAATGTCATCTCTGGGGTCTTACAAGATTTGTTTTATGAAATGAATGACTCACATAGTTAGGAAGTCATATGAAAATATATGCTGCTACAGTGTTTTGAAAAGCTCTTGAAAGCCATGTGATTCCCTGAGCAAACTAAACATCCACCCACAATCATGTTCATACCGTTAATATTTTTAGCAAGCCCTCCCCCCTCCCCTACTGTTTTTACCCCAAACAGGTCAAATTTGAACCAGCTCTATGTTAACATGGATTATGATTCAGAGAAATATAAATGCAACCTGTATATTCAATATTTAATTTTCCCTTCTTGTTGGACATATTGTCTTAAAATTAAAACTTTAAAAAAGTAATACGGTACTTGCATGTTTACTGATAACATAGGAACATGAGAAGAGTTGTATCATAATGTGTATCTCTTCTATTAGCTATTTGTAAAGTTAAAATATCTCTACCTAAAGAAATATGTTCTTTTCTAACTACTGCTTTTCATGTAATTTTCATAGACTTTATAAAGTATTTTATTAAGAGGAGGAAATCTTATACCCATCTGAGAATGCCAAGTAATATGCATTCTTTTGACTTCTAAGAGAAATAAATGAAAAAAACTTTTAAAAAATCCGACATAAAATGTTTTTTATTCATAGTAGCTCATTCTGGCAAATCTACTACTTAAACCCTATCAGGAAAGATGCCAATATCATTCTAATCAGAGGCACTAAATCACGATCTATCAATTATTAGAGTGTCACATATTTGTGTCTCCCAACTAAATCAACTTCTATTTCAGCTTCCACAGGCATAACAATTTTAAAGTACATGTATTGATTTAATCAAAATAAATTTAAATATTTTCACTTCAAATTTTAGCACTTTTGCCTACAAAACGAACAATGATAAAAAATGTTAACAAGGAATGGTGGTATTTGGTGAGTCAGGAACTATCTAATACGCTAATGTTTGACCCAGTAATTACGGTTTTAGAAATATATTTAATACTATAGAATTTTCAGAAAAGAGGAAAAGACAAAACCAAAATGATGTTCCATACAGTATTATTTATAATCATAAAAATTCAAAAATACTAAGAAGCCTACAATGGGGGATAAGATTTTTTAAGGGACAGAGAAAGCATTAAACATGCTCCTGAGACAGGGTTAAGGGAAACCCACAATACAGAAAAATAACTAAACTGATTTAACAATGTAAAATGCTTGTCAAAAAGTGGAAAGTCATATATATTATAATATTAACAGTGTATTGCTGAGGGGTGGCAGTACAGTAACTTTATTTACTTGTTTATATTTTTGTGTACAATTTACTTCTACCATCTATACATTACTTGTATAATCGGAAAAAGTTATTTAAAAAAATGCAGTTTTATCTTTTAAAAAATTGTGTCTAATTTTTTTGTATTTCATGAGGCCTCCATGTTTAAATGACCATAGAGTTGACACACAAGCTCATTCTGCAGCCTCCTCACTAATAATTACACAACAATTATTCTATTTTTTCTTAATATTATGCACTAAATTTTGCCCATTTAAATAGTAGTATTGAATATTTTGCTTACTTTACCACAATATTTCCTAAGCTCCGAGCCTTCAGTTTTTGCATGTTGTCATCCAAAATCATAACTATAGAGTAAAATACAAATAAATAATAGTTGAATAAAAATGCATAGCCTTAAAGCTTAAACATTTTTTTCATATTTTCTATATTCAACTCCAAAAACTCTACCTTGAAAAGGTAATCTTTTAATTGTCATGAGACCATGGACCTATATAAGTAAGTTAAAATATCTTACAAAAAAATATAAAGGGTACATGCATTTGATTCCTGACACAATCATAAATTTTCCTTCAAAATCTCCCTTAAGTGAAGATATTATATTTCAAACACGCTGCTGATTTCATAATCTATGTTTATGTCCATTAGATACATCCTTCTATTCTATTAGAAATACTGAAAATATGTTCAGCTTTTCAAAATTTGAAAAAGACAAAGTTTTAAAATATACCAAAAATATTGTAATCAATAAAAATAAAGCGTTTAAAACCATGAACCCCTTATTCTGATTTAAAGCTTACTATTCACATAGGAGCTTTAAGTTAGGTCCAATTACTCTTCCCAAATATTATCCCAATACGTTCTGTGCTATCCTGATAAAATCCTGAAAGAGTTTAGATCGAAGCTTGTAACCACAGTCAGTAACCCTTAGTGCAAACTGAATATGAAAATAAATCATCATCTTATAGGCTTTAATAGATTTTTTATGTGGCTTCATTCATCCAGGTAATTCTAATTTAAGCAGCTATGAGAAGAGAAGGACACTGCCCTCCCCCAAAATTAATCATCCCCTTCTTTGTATTCCTGGAACACTTAGTTTTAAAACTATTTTGACAAAATTATTAGAGGTGTAAGTAACTGTATCTCACTACATTGTGATTTTACTAAGAGTGGAGGCCATGCCGAATTTTTCTGTGTTTCCCCAAGTCCTAGGACAGTGGCCAAATTACTACATGCCCCTGGGCACATTCAATAATCTCTTCAGTTTTCTTGTCTCTAAAATGGGAGATACTTCTTTCTCATAATGTCTATACAAAAATTACTTTAAAAAAGTATTTAATATATAAAGTGATAAGCTTGCATAAGGCACTCAATGAATATGGAATTAAGTGTTACATTATACTGGATATTTTTTATACAAAGAGGATATTTTTTTCTTTTCCCAAAAGGATTCTGCTTTTTTCTTATAATATTAAATATCACGTTATGCTTTTAATCTCTAAATAACCACAAAACATGAAAAACACCAGTCAAAAAGTTACTGGTTTCTTAGTTATACATGTTTAACCTATGCTGTCTGCAAGCCAATGGCTTTCAGACAATGAGAAACTTCTGTATGGAAGTTCCATAAGGCATCAAAACTTAACCCTTTCTTACAACTAGATGTAAGAATGGTACTGAAATACTAAAAGAAAAATGTGTTTCGCATTTTGCACAATGAGTAACCCCTAAAAATGTCTCAACACAGAAGCCATTTTTCTGATAAAAGGAACAGGGATGGCAGAACTGTTCAAATGGAGGATTTCACTAAATCTAGGTTCACCTTTCCATGGCTGCAGAAGTCACTCACTTCACAGAGTATCAACTTCTGCCCTCATTATAAAAATCTAAAGTGTCTTTTATAAATATATCTGTTAGGTTAAACCAAATGATCCATGTTTTCTTAACTAGTTGTTGTCCCAGAAGGAAAACATGATATTTTTATGTTGGAGAAGCAAAAGACAAATCTCTAAATTTTGTAATTTATATGCAAATAGGAAACATATGTTAAGAATCACATTCTTTCCCCCAAAGCTAGGTTTGCTTCATAAATCTATTAAGCCAAATTGTGTGACCTTATGCAGATTACATAACCTCTCTGCTTCATTTTCCTTGTCTGTAAAATGAATGTGTGAGTCTGAATCAGTCAGTCCCTCTGGCTCCTCTGAAATATTGGTAGCACTACTAGCTGAGACCTAATTCAGTCTTTCTATTGGCAGGCACTGTGTTAGTATTTTGTTGTGTAACATCATAAAACAGCAGCCTTATAAAGTGTATAAAATTATTCCTATTTAGAATTAAGGAAATTTAGCATTTGAAAATTTAGATGATTTGTATAGGTTATACCACCAGCGAGTGGAGTCCAAAGAAAATTATTTGACTGTTATGATCACTACCATAAATTTAAAAACAATATTGAAAGGTTATTATATCTCTTTGTCACATAAGGCCAGCACTGAGGAGTTGTTTTCTTTTAGAGCCTTTACTCTTTGTGTTTATTTTTAAACAACAAGGTTCAAATGGCTTGTCTTCACCCCTAAATTAAAAAGTAGCATATGCGACAGAAGAAACTATAGCTTTTACAATGAAAGTGAGAAAATAAAATAAAACACGATGGTTTGCATTGTCCTCAGGATCTAAGCAGTTGCATTACCTTAGGAAAATCATTAATACTTAGTCTCTCTGTTAACTCATCAGTTAACTTATCTCTAAAATAGCAACAATATCTCTGAATCAAATATACTTTAGCATTAAATGAGAGGGTGTACATAAAGTGCTGGGCACCTAGCAGGGTGTTCCACATGTAGTAATTTTACACCCATATTCTTAACATGCCTTATAACCGATATTAGTTTCTTGGTTATGACAGCCATTTAGAACATATCTCTGTAAATACACAGTTTTACTTTTGATTGCAAAAATTAAGGGATTCATTTTTAATAAAAGGCATTTACTCAACCAAATACTAAACACCTAATACATTTCATGCAATATAATGCACACTAGAAACAAGAAAATACCAAATTTATTAACATTAGATATTTCAAATTAACAGGGTCATTTCTTACCATTGTATCCTGGAACACTTTTTCCTGCTTGCCCTGGTGGAGGTGTTTTAGAATTACCTAATCCAATGCATGACGCTGTGATTGGGGATCCAGTCTCTGGAGAAAGAAATGTTACTTATCACTTAATGCTTCAACTTGGGAACATGATGCTTCTTCAGTGCATGTACACTCGACCCCGCCTTAGTTTGTCACATAATTTAATCGCATTAGGGATAGATGAATAGTGCAAAGGTATTACTTAAAAATTTTTTTTAAATCTACTAATTTGTAACATATCCCAAGCTGTAAAATTTAAGGATACCTATTTAGAATAATTATGTATTAGTGTTTCTTCTAAAGAAAAGAAAAGCTGCTCTAGTACTCTCAATTGTGGATCAGCAGGTATGAAGACTGGAGAATTACGTGACCATGAAGGTTTTTGCAACACACGTTCAAAGCTGATCACTAGAAAAGATGCTTTCTATTGGTTCACTTAAAGTTAGTTTATCATTGTAAATTGCAGCTGTGTCAAAGTATTTCTGTTATGCCTAGCTTATTCTGTGGAATAAGTAACCCAAAGACTTTTATAAACACATGAATAATACCATGCTCTAATTCTCTAAGAACTATACTTGCCTAAAGACCCTGCACCTAAAGGCTGAATTGAGCAACGTCTTAAGTTCTCCCCAGTCTGTTGTTGCTGGACTTCTAAAAGTCCCAAAACATAGGAAGGAAAATGTTTATGCTCTGCTGACTATTTCATCAAGACCATAAACTTATTCACAATCAGCCTGCATTGATTAACAAAAATGTTAAATCTGTTTTCTCTGTCTCATGTTGTAGCAACCATAATTACAGAAGCTATTATCTGATAGCTGTAAGTTCTGAGAATGATTATTTTCATGTGGAGGAATGTAGTTGTTATTAATAAATACATGTTTGGAGTTAACAGAATCTTTTACGTATGAGATGTATATGAGTGAAGGGGTGGGATAAGAGGATATTAACAGTGAAAAGTTTGGGACTTTCTGGCTTAATATTACACACATAACACACACATACATATACCCAAGGAATTAATTGCCAGACCAATCATATGCAAAGTCATCCAAAAATCAAAGACATTCATCTTCTGAAGTAGTCACTATGTATTCCTTCCATCGTGGTCTGTATCATAATTCATCATACATTTATATCACTTTAGAATGATGGGAAGAATTTACTGCTGTTCTTTACCTTCCAGAGTAGTTCGGTTTATTATTCACATTTTATGGATGGTAACTCAGCTGGCATCAATAACAGAAGATGGACTCTTGAACACTAAAACACAGTTCCTAAGTCACAGTCTGGTGCTGAAGATGCTGAGCCATATGGTCACTGCTGAGGGTGATCAGCAAGTAACCGGAGCAGACATTTCTGATAGTTAACAAAGGGTTCTCAAGTATTTTGCCAGCATGACAAAAGATGGGAAGGTGTTTTATGAAATGACATTCCATACCCATGCAGTTCTCCTGCCCATTTCCCCACAGCATGATCAAAGCAGGGGAGAAAATCCATGTGGTTTCCCTTTTGTCTTTTTAAAAATGTCCAGGTGCTCACTTCTGCGAACCTTCAACAGTGACGGGAGAGACAAGAGCATGGGTAATGGAAGGAAGCAACTTTGGTAGAGTCAGGTGTTTAAAGAAAGGTACACAGAACGAATAAGATGGCAACAGGAAGTGAGGGTACTAGGACACAATAACAAAGAAGATAACCCTTTCAAGATACTTCTTTTACCCCTCCCACCCTGGTGAAAGGAAGCTGCTAAAGTCAATCTATTTTAAAAGTATTTCTTATCAAGTTTAGTTTATCAATAGGGGCACTCCAATCCTCTGCAGTTGAAACTCTCAACAGTTCTTAACACCATAAGGCTTCCACCACTTGTCAACGGGTAGCTCTAGAACCTACAAATTGATCTACCAACGGCTTTAGTACCGCCCGCCTAAAAGAAAAGCAAATAAACAAAAAACCACCACCACAAAAGTCTCACTGCACCATACTTTGTCCCATCTCAGTGTGAATTCCTCAAAGATACTGGCATTTTGTTCTTCCTTTCCCACTGGGAGAAGGGCAATGTAGGAAGAGGAAGTGAGAATAAAACCTGTCTTGTATAAAGATACATGAAGGATTAGCAAAGCGAACGGTCAACGTTCACTGCCAAAATCAGCTGACGTACATACTTCCTGAGATTCTTAAGCATCTTTGTATGGTGATTATTTATTTATAATCTTTTAACCTTTGTCTGTTTTGTTATAGATTATAATTATAAGACAACGATGTAAACCATATTTTTTTGATTTTTTTAAAATTTCTTTTAATCCCCTAAATGTTCTCCAGGATGAAAACCATATTTTTCTATATCATTAATTTGACTTTTAATTTTAAGGGCATTGAAAGGATTATCCATTAAGGTTACCTATAATAGACAACATAAATTTATGCTTTGAACATCTGTAAATAAAGTATCCTGTTGACCTTATTTTGATATGCATTTAGGGGATTAGAAAAAGAACTACTGCTAGTGACATGCAGAAGATACAATCAGACAAAATGGTAAGTCCTCAGACTCTGAGCATAATGAGGAGTCATACTGTATACAAAAGTGGGCTGAAAAGGACTATAATATTAATAGCTGTTGTAGAGTATAGACATATTAGTTCTCTTTCTTTGTACCTCTGAAGGTCCTAGAACCCAGGGGCTGATCCATCTGCAATGTAATCCTATACACCTGTCATCACACGTGTGTGCACACAGACCAGGGAAACACCCTGGCTCTCAAGCTGGTCCCTGTGCAGAACAGGCTTCTGGTTAGTGAAAGCCCCTAGGCAGGCTGCAGTCCTTAACTAAATTCCTGAGGACTTTCAAAGCCCTATTTCAAAGGTGTTCTAAAAACATCTGCTTCATACTACCCAGGCTATAATTAAATGGCCAGCAGTTATCTAGAGAGACAGGAAAACTAGATGTCAAGTTGCGATTGGGAAATAGCTACAGTAAACAAACCAGAACATTCTCTTCGAACTGGATACTTTATTTGGAGAAATCTTTACGAAGGTACTAACCTTAGAAACACAAAATGCTCAGCAAATCACCAGTATAATTTCCTCAGGTAAGAGACAACCAGGAAGAAGATGGCAGGGAATTGAAGGGTGTGAAGGTTACTGAGGCACATTAATATTCACACTGCATTAGAAGCTGATAGAGAAATTTCACCTTTTTTTAAAGAACAAACCTCATAGTATCTTTACTGCCTCACTCCACTTTATTGCATAATAAATAGTTACCTGAATGAATTTTCCTTAAAACTTCTAACTCTAAAGGGAAATAAAGGAGGAGAACTAATATACATAAATTTACGTAAATATACATACGTATATTACGTAAATAATATACGTAAATATACATAATTTTTCAAATATGAATTATGCTTTGTACAGTGCTAAGTGCTTTTTATTTATATTATTGCATTTAATCCAACTACAAGACTATAGGGAAAAAAAAAGGAATATTCTTTTTACAGATGAAAAATCCTGAGGCCTATAGCCAAGAAAATGTAAACTATTTGTCCTAGTTTGCATAGTTCTTTCAAAGAAGAATGGAACATGCAAGTTTATCTCTCCTGAGGTTCTCTTGCAGAAGACAAAGGATAAGAAGGGCGGGAAAAATCACCCATACTGTGTCTCAGGAGAGGGAAAAACAATCTTTGTGACAGAGAGTGACAGTCTGTCAAGCCTGAAAATGGCAGTAGTGGAGGTACAAATCACTTATTAACAGTTACTGAGCAGCTATTGTGTGCTGGTGCTCAGAACCAGGGATACAGTAATAAACAAAAGTGATCCCAATTTCAACCCTCATGGAGCTCACATTCTCAGTAGGGAGAAAACAATGAACAATATACAAAAGTAAAATATATGGTATGCTAAAGTGGCATAAGTGCTGAAGAAAAAAAGAAAGCACAGACAGGGAATGGAATTTCATGGTGAGGGGTTGCAAATTTGTACTGGTTGAGCAGGAAAAACCTCCCCAAGAAGGTGACATTTAAGGAAACACCAGAAAGAAGTGAGACCATGTGACACACAGGTGTTTAGGGGAAAAGAATCTAAGAGACCTCAAATGCAAAGGTACTGAAGTAGCTTTATTTCTAAAGTGTTTGAGAACAGGCCGGGGCGCGGTGGCTCACGCCTGTAATCCTAGCACTCTGGGAGGCCGAGGCGGGCGGATCGCTCAAGATCAGGAGTTCGAAACCAGCCTGAGCAAGAGCAAGACCCCATCTCTACTAAAAACAGAAATTAATTGGCCAACTAAAAAAAAAAAAAATATATATATATATATAAATATAAACTAGCCGGGCATGGTGGCACATGCCTATAGTCCCAGCTACTTGGGAGGCTGAGGCAGAAGGATTATTTGAGCCCAGGAGTTTGAGGTTGCTGTGAGCTAGGCTGATGCCACAGCACTCTAGCCCGGGCAACACAGTGAGACTCTGTCTCAAAAAATAAAAAAATAAAAAAAATAAAGTGTTTGAGAACAGGCAGGCAGCCAATGTGATTGAGACAGAATGAATGAGGAAAGTATTAATAGGAAACAAGGTCAGAGAGAGAGGAGGCAGATCATGTAAGACTACTTCAAAGTCATCGTAAGATCTTACTCTGAGTGATGTCGTAAGCTAAGGAAAGCTTTTGAACAAAAAGTTCATGAAATCAGGAAATGTTTGCTGACTAGTAAATACATACTGCTGACATGATTTTAGGCTCTAGCTCCCATTATTAAGATCAGGGCTCTTAAAAACAACATAATAGCAAATTGCAGAACACACTCCCAAAATGAACCAGAGAGAAGGAGAAATAGAGGACTCTGGGAAGAGAAAAACTGCACGTTAACAGCTATAATTCCTTTACAATCTTTTCTTAGACCAAGAATGATATTCAAAGGTCAGCCCTTCAATAAGTGTTGAATATGTTCTAGTCACTGAAGGGAGTGTCAAGGGTGGAAAGACATGCCAAACAGAAACAGCAGCATGTATAAAGGTTCAGAAGTTAGATCATCAAAAGACTGCAAGTTATTCGGCAGAGCAAAGCTCGGGGGTGGCAGGTGTTCTGAGAGAGATGATGAAAGGCAAAGAGGTGAGCAGAGGCACATCTTGAAGTGCCTTTCATGCCATGTTAAGAAATTTGGATATTATTCCAGGAACAACGGGAGACACAGGGGGTTTAGCAGAGGCGATTTGCTCAGAATTGCATTACAGAAAAATCTCTTTAGTTACAAACTGGAGCACTAAACTGATGATCCCAACCCAGAGCAATAAATCAGTTAGATGTTGGTGGCCTGGTGCAGGTGAGCAGCAGTGGGAGATGAGGCCAAATTGGAGTTGTCCTCAGAATCCAAAGGTCTTGGTGATTGTTTGAATATGGGAAACGTGTGAGAGGGTGAAGTCCAAGTTAACCCCCTAGGGTTTTGGTGCACAAATGAAAGATAACACAGAAAGAAGACTAGATGTGAGAGAAGGTTAAGAGGAAGAACACGGTAGCAAATCCCCAAGTCCAGCTCTGTAAATGAAAGTTCCTGCCGCATCTGGCAATCTGTCATTCTGCCCCTACTGTGGTTCTAGAAACACTACATTTAAGCAATATAGATTTAGAAGTTGGTGGCCCCTGCTGAGAGCAGAAGTCCTGGAAATAAATCAATTCAGCAGCCTACTACTGCTGAGTCATATTAATCACAGCATCATCATAGGCATAGAGGCAATTTGTAAAGAAACCATTCTCTCCACCTCTGAATCTATACAGTGAGCTATAAATAACTTGAATGGTGGTAGCACAAAGAAAGCAGAAACCGTGAGATGTACCCCAGTGAAAGAAAATCAATTTAATCTTTGTGTTCAGGAGATGGTACGATTTCAGTTTAAAATGCGTAATTCAAAGTAACCTAATTTCTTGCACTGGAAGCAGACCATTAATTCAAGTTATGAGACACTGGTCTTATCCTATTTTATTACCAGCACACTACCTCTAACTGTGGAGGATTAAATGGAAAAGCTAATAAATGACCTGTAGTTCAATTAGACAAGAAATGCTGAATTAATGAAGGCATGAGATAAAAGGTTGAAAGAGAGGAAGGACCCTGGACAGCACAGAACATTGAGAGTTCTGGTGCTAATGTTTAACTAGCAAGTTGACTCTAGGTAATTGAACTCTCTATGGTCACTTTTTCTCACGTATAAATTGAGCTCTTATGTTCTAAGTTTTCTTGAATCTGAATTATCTATAGGCCAGGATGTTAAATATGGCCTTTGCACACATGAATGGTTATTCATGGGAAAGGAAAAGGAAAATAATATATTTTGAGTGCTGACTATAGACCAAGAACTCTGCTAAGCTGTTTGTACATATTTCAATCCTTTTAAAGCTTTCAACAAGCCCATGAGGAAACTTGAGATGAAGGACTTGCTCACAGTTACAGAGGAAATGGCTGAACTAGGATTTAAAGGCAGTTCTATTGGGTTTGGCATCACTTTTCATTACCCACATTGTTTTTCAAGGAAAATAATCACCTGCTGTTTTCCAAATTAAAACTCACAATGAAAGGGGAATTGGGAATTGTATTGTGGGGCCAATGGGCCACAGTGCAGGGGTTTACATGAAATGGGGAATCAAATTTCCACACAATAAAGTTTATAAAAGGAAAGTTTAGAAACTCGTTCTTATGAAGATCTATAAAAACTTGACGTATTTTCACCCTTCTAAGGTGAATTATTTGTAATCCCTGCCAAGGGCAAAAGAATTAGAATATATGATATATCAAAGTCTAAAACCAACTTTATATTATTAATCAGTTTCCCAGATTTCAGTCTTTTGTCAAAACATCACTAATACAATAATGAGCACAAATAGTAATTCTATATCTCTGAACAAGCTCATGTAATCATATTTGGAAAGAACTTGATGTTCTTTCAACATTATAATCCTATAAAGATGAAAATGTCTGATTCAAAGACTGCTGTTTGGTTTGGGAATTCATTTTCAGATGGATTAACAATTTGTAAACAGTTACTCACTCTCAAAAGGAGAAAACCTTATCAAGCATGCCTTACATTTGACAAAAGATTAGTCTTTCCGCAAGCCAAATTCATGTAGCTTACCTCTAAGCTCCTGCTTTTCAAATTATCAGTAAAAATCACCTTCTTTAAACTAATGAAGACTGCCCTAAATGAGAAAAAAAGTGCTGTTGCTAGGCAACGATGATGACATAGGGCTCTTTTTTCTCTCTCACCAGATGGATACTGTCACAGCATCTCTCTCTAGCTGCACATTGCTGAGATGACACTGTGTCTATGTAGCTGTTTTCCCCCAATCACAACTTCTCATGCTAAACTTATCTAAAATATCTTTTCTATGAATGAAAGAACGACATGGATTTATTTCTGGCCATTAAATTGTGAAAAACAAAAATATATCAGATAGTAGTGATTCATTCATATGACTCAAAGACTCTTCGCACTCTACTCTTCGAGAGTAGCAGGGGGTATCTCCTGGGCAACCCAATGGCATACCCAGTTCAGTCAAACCCAGCCCTTTGAGTTCCACCGTGTGCACTTCATACTATCCAATCCATTGTCTCTGAAAATAAATATAGGCATATACTTTAAAGAAATCCTACCATCATAGTCCAAATTCGATAGACTCAGAAATGATTGAGTAAAACCCGGAGACAGGAATAACAAAAAGTAAAAGAGCAAAACCTAGAAGGAACATTTGATTGTACATGGAAATATTTTGCCCCCAGATCTGCAGTCAAAACAATATTTACTAATGGCTACTGGTATCCAAACCACAGAGAACAGGTTTTTAAATAATTAAAAATAGAGTCCTGAAGGTAAAGTCACCAAAAGTTACTTTTCTGTAACTGTCACACCAGCCATATGGACCCTTTTATGCCTTAGCCCTAGGAAGGCATTTTTGCAGTAAAATACATATGATTTTGCCTGGGGCACAAGCTAAGTATGTTTAAATTGGAAGAAAGTCACACATCTAGCACATAGTTGTAAAATGTTAAAAGAGAGAGAGAGAAATGAAAGAAGTCATAACATTTCCAATGCTGATTCCAAGGATGAAAAATATTTCTTATTGAAGACTAAATTTAGAAGTGCAGGCTGACAGATTAAACCCCCTCTGCAATCAGTGTACCAACACGGACACATGAAAGCAGAATGTCTGAGAATCCAAGGGTATCAAAGGAAGATGATGATCCAGAAAAACAAAGTGACTTAGACTTCGATACTCTACCTGTCAAATCTTCAAATGCTGGTTAAGAGTTCTATAATTAGTTTACTTAGGAGGAATGAGACTGTGCTATAGCTGTGCCTTTAACATTTCCCATAGAGATCTCTGCCTAGAATAATTGTTACCAAACTGTCGTTATCATAATTATTCTATTCTGTGGTTTTGATTTTTGTAAATAAAATATATTGTTGTCTTAAAACAAATCTTGAGCTAATGAATCTTCTCCAGATATTCCTAAGAATAAAGACTAAATTTGGTTAGCCTCACCAACGTCTGGGGTTAAAAGTCTTGTTCCAGTTGTCCACTCTCAGGAAGTATATTCTACCAAATTGTGCAAAAATAAGGATTGTCATGTCAAGTAGCCTTGACACATTTTAATAATACAGTATTAGGATACAAGTAACCTTAGGATTGATGGTTTTGATTTAAGAGCTGATGACTGAAGTTTGCTGGAGCCTTTGGGTCCACTTTAATAAAATACAGAATTATCAGATTTCTCCCTAAAGGAGGAAGATTTAGGCTGCATATAGACTATAGTTACTTCAGAACTGCAATTGCAATTAAAACTGCAGCAGTTCAATCAAATAGGAAGAAAAACACTCTGATTATTCGAAGATATAAGAACTCAACAAAGATGGCTCAAGGCAGACAAAGTAAGATCAATAACTTCAATCATCTCCAATGTCATTAGGTAACTACTGTTTTTTCTTGAAATCCCTCCTTAGGATTTTCAAAACTCTATGAATTTTCTAAGAATTTTATTCTTCCATTGAAGTGATAGAAACAAAATAAACAAACAACAAAATCACCTAGCATTGTTCAAGTTGGTGGTCATTACCTCATTTCAATTATGTCATCACTACCTGGACATAAGGACACCTGAAACACTTTCAACATAAACTCTCTATCTTTTGGTGGGAACTATAGAGATAGTATCCTGTCAGGTGGAAAGAATCATGAATTTTGTTGAACTTAACAAAATTGTTCCTTATAAAACCATTATGGAACTTGAGTAGTCTAGCCTTGTAGTCATCTTCAATTAACTTACTGATAGCAAGTGAAAGAATAAAGTGTTTCAACCTAGGCTTAAATAACATTAAAAACTGGGGCTCCACAGTGAGTTGTTACAATAATTTCTAAACCAATACCGTATCTTAACGCAAATAGGAAGGAAGGAAGACAGGCTCAAAAAGAAATAGGTCTATTGCCTATGGGTTTTAATAGTCTCTAAAATGTAAGGAATCCTCTTTTTGGTAGTAGCTTACTTACTTACAAGAAAAAGAATGCCCTTATAGCCATCTTAAGTCAGGGGAAAAAACAAATCCTTCAAAGGCCACCATGCACTGCACTGACAATTCTTTCCTTCTAAAATGTGCTGTCTGATTTCTGGGAAAACTCCTCTATAACAATACAGTGTTTTATTTGAGGATTAAACAACTAAGGATGATGAAGTTCTGGCTGTTCATTTTTATTGCACACAAAAAATGGAACCATTTTAATGGAACCATTATCTATCCTTTTAATTTTTCCCTTTTTAAATTATGATTGTAGCACCTTTGTTTCTCCATGTAAAAAGAAAATATAAAATTCAGCCAATACTCCAGATGTTTCCAATCTTCTTATGGATGAGTTACTGTGAGGATAAAACATCTGGGTGAATAACAATTCAGATGTTAAACAGATTTATAAATCAAATAGATACAGCCCTCCTCTCTAAACTTAGCAAGACCAACCTCCTTCATGAGAGCATTAAATGTTTACATTATTACAATCCAAAACAAGAGCTTAATGCTTCAGTGGTGTTGAACAGCAACAATTCTTTATTAAAATGTTCCTAAGAGGGGTGAAGGGTGCTGATCTGTTCTTCAGTTTTCCACAGATTAGTTATCACTTTGGAATATTAGATATTATTTAAATCAGGTATCAAAGAATATGGCTCTTAATGGAACAAAAGAGGATGTTGCTAATGCAAATTATACTTGGGTGACCAAAATGATGTATGATGGATCATTTTAGGTGTCAACTTGAGTGGATTAAAAAACCTGGTAAAGCATTATTCTCGGGTGTATCTGTGAGGTTTCCAGAGGAGCTTAGCATGTGAGTTTCAGTGGACTAGTTGGTGAAAATCTGCCCTTGATATGGGCAAGCACCATTTAATCAGCCAGGCCCAGAGAGAACAGAAGCAGAGGAAAGGTTAATGTACGGATCCATATGCCAAAGCTTGAATACACTCTTCGTCTTCTCTCCTTGGATGACAATTCCAGGTTCCCTGGCCTTTGCACTCTAGGACTTATAGCAGTGGCCCCCTGGGTTCTCAAGTCTTTGGCCTCAGTCTGAGAGTTCATCCATTGTCATCCTTGCTTCTGAGGCCTTTGGACTTGGACTGGGCCATGCTCTCAGCATCCCAGAGTCCCCAGCTTGCAGACGGCCTGTCGCAGGACTTCTCAGCCTCCACCATCATGTGAGCCAATCCCTCTAATAAATCTTCTCTCATTTATCTGTCTCTCTGTATATATTAATAATATATCTTATTGAGTGTGTCTCTTGGGAGAACCTTTGCTAACAAAATGTACTATATAAATAGATTGGCTGCAGAGTATCTTCTTACAAGTCAAGTCACATGAACTAATTCATTTTTATTCATACATTTAAGTTACTTAACATATCCCTTGCTAATTTCAAATTATACATCACAGTTTCTAAACAGTTCATTTATACACATATATTAATGTAATCAGAGGGCAAATTCATGAATTATTCATATATATGAAAAGTTCATAAAAGTGTACAAGTGTACAAAAATATTAACTTTTAAGTCAATAATAAGAAAAAGGGACCCTATAGAAAACTTGAAATTTGAAATAAAGAAAAATATTCTTTGATCAAAGCTAACCTTCCCTTAAACATCATCACGTGTTTATTAGCATACCTTTCAAGGAAGTGCACCATCATCTGTTTACTATGTAAAACATTAGGGAATTCATGAATGCACTAGAAATATCAGATGTTTTTCTGTTTTCTCAGAATTAGTAATAACTCATAAAATACATGCCCTTTTTCCTTGATGATTTAACATGAATTTGATAGCATTTTAAGAAAGGAGAATGGTTATAAATGCTGAACGTATCATTTTATAATTACTTATCACAACATACAACTTTGAAAATGATAAATTGATTTCTTATATGCAAATGAATAGAGATTCTAACTAGATTTCCTGTTAGTAGCTGACATATGCATCACTTAGGATGAAATTCTTTTATAAAGTATAAAACTATCTATCTGTCCATCTATCATCTATTTATCTACCCTGGACAGAATACTAAATGCTGTAAAATTGAATGGCTGGAGGTAAAGAAAATAATTGGTCATTTTATTAGTAAAAATCCACAGTCTTCCACAGTAATGAGCAGCCATTTCAACCTGATTACAGTGACAGTTTACTGACACAATGTGGCTATTAATTCCCTCTGAATAATACATTAAAGAAAAATTGTAAATTCACCTGAAACCCAGAATCTCCTACCAGAGATCTCATATGCTTGTTTCACAGCCTTCAATGAGCTTTTTTTGTAATCCTGAATGTATTAACTACATATATCCACACAAGCTACTAGGTAAAAAGGTACCTATAAGAAAAAGTAAAATAATTATAATTTTATTTTTGAATGTGTTGGTTTTCTTCAGTAAGCATTGGCATAGTCATCTTTAAGGAGAAAGACAAAACTCTTCTGCAAGCATTTGTGTAAGATCATTTGTGTGTAAGAAGCAACCCCTCTGTTTTGACCACATAAGGAAAATTATCTTAAAGGTGAAAAGATATTTTCCTGATCATGCCCAGGAAAATAACTTCTAAAACTTTCCTGGCGAATAATAGGGGTTACATCAATACTATAAACAGTCTTCTTGCAGAAGTAATAACTCTTCACTTGTTTTAATATATTTATACACATAACATTGGTCTTTCTCTAAATTCAGTCTTATATTTTGTATTTTCTAAATAAGTTACAAATCTGAATTTAGATGAGCAATTTGAGGGAACATTAGCAATTTTTCCCTTAGTAACTAAAAGTATAGAGAATAATCTGATTTTCATCTTATGTAAGGAACATGTCTTCTGCTTTGATCATTCATTTTTGTGTCATATTACAAAGGATACAAAAAACATTGTTTAAAGAGTAATATCTAAGGACATAATATAAAATATAATTTCTCAAAGCAGTTCTAAAATATCACAAAGGTTCTAAAATATCAAACACCGAACTTCAGGTTCAGTCATTCACTTGATCTCCTAGATGAAAATCATTTTCAAAATCAGACCTAATTGCTGCAAAGCGACTTTATTAATTTTTAATCCAAATTTGATACTCTGCCCTAGATGCTCAGAAGGTGGAACTACTGAAAATACTTATATAATAAAGGACTGATATAATTCATTGAACTCAGGGGGAATTGAACTGAAATATGTACACAGAAAGGCTATATGGCTCCCATAGCTCATAGCTACTTTGAGTTGGTCAAATGAAAAAAAATCTCTACATTTGGTGAGGTGGAAAACACATTCCAGATAATCTTCCCACTCTCACATATGTACATAGACATCCCTCAAAAGAAAAAGCAGAAAGGGTTTTTTCTTTCTGTTTGCTTGTTCCAAAATTTATATTCTATCCACTTAATAGAAAAATTTGTTTTCCAAGGATCACGTAGTAAGAGGAAAATAAAGAATAAACAAAATAAGTAAATAAATAAATTACATATAAAATGGTAATCATTTTGGAGAAAAATAAATTTCTCTGATTCAAATGGTAGGCAGAAGAGATTAGATTTTGCAAACACAAGAAGATTGCCAGAGAATCTATGAGAAGAGCAGTGCTTTTATAAAAAGGACTCTGGAAGTAGTGTGTTGGATATATAAAAAAGCAAAGAAAACAGAGGCAAGTGATGAGGGTACTTTAAATTTGGTCAGATGATAACGCTGCTGCCACAGCTCAAAGGCGATGTGAGGACTGAAGATGGGATGAATCCAACAGACAATTCAAAGGAAAGTCTGAGATTTAGTAACTTACTGGATATAGGAAACAAAGAAGAGAAGATAAAGAGGTCTTTAGTGTTTTATACCTAGGGACCAAGAGAATGGTAGCATCAGTGTCACTTATGAAGGCATTATTAATAATGCAACAATCAAAGAGTTGCTTATTTTCACTGAAACCTGAACCAACTGAATCTTGAGTTTGTGTCTGATGGTCAAAGCTCAGGATTTCCTCCAATCTCTGTAGTGTTTTTTAGCATTTCTGCATTATGTATGTACATGCTTGGAAAAATGCTCACCAGTTTGCCACCAATGGTCTAGGACAGGAACTTTGAAGACCTTTTTGGACCATTCCAGGGTCTCCACATCACATCGTTCTCCAGCCACAAATAATGTTTTGAATCTGAATATAAGAGGGACAGTAAATTCAAATTATTGCTTGAAAATAAATCTGAATAATTTCATCTTCATTTTTAAACCTTGTTGAATCTAACCATATCAATCATGTCAGAGGAAAACAGCCATGTTACCAGTATATCATACCGTAGAATGATGAGAGGCATTACTTGTTTGGGCTGAAATGTAACCAAATACACATCACAGCATTTGAATTAGTTGCCTAAGAAATAGAATTCACTGTTACAGCTTCTCAGTTTTGAAAAGAACAATTGAGTTGATCTTTGCAAGATACTTGTTACATTTGTCTAATAATCAAAGATTAAAAAATATTTTGTCACTTGATATTATCCCTGCTAATTTTAGCTCTAAGTTTGATTGCTGTATTCTACCTAAGGATATACACAAAAATGCACTCACTAAGTATATCAGCTAAGGAAGCAAATATGCTTGTAAATATGAAACATTCGTTCTCTAGTGAATTCTTCTGATAAAAAGTACTCTAATTTCAAGCATTTTCCCTAGTCCAAAGACATATATAGGAAAGACAGCTGATGAAAAAGTAAGTGTCAATGTGACCTTCTATGTCAAAATGGTTTTTATCAAATGGAATACAAGGTTACTAAGAGATGGAGAGAATTAGCAACTTGGACAGGAGCACCATGTCACAGAATGAAAAAAATGAAATAGAACAAAATAAATTTAGGTTGATCCTATTTGAGACTCATTGAGAACATGGTTATTACTGTTCCATTTTCAATGCCTTCATGGACTGTCTATAAAAATATAAATAAATAAAAAGTATGTGTATGAGGAATTAATTCATTATCATCAAAGTAAAACACAAATGACCAACAAATAAAAACTTGCTTACTCATCCTCAACAATGTGATATATTTTACCATTTCCTTAATTTATCATATCATTTCATAAAGATTCATGGAGATTCAAATAGTTCCACCTCTAAGCTGAAAACAATGATGAGTTACTATCTCTGCTATAAACATGTATCCAATTCTATAATTATTTTGTTTCTTGTGCATTTACTACTCTGAACTATGAGCTCCTTAAGAGCATTTGTCTTTATGATCCTAACACCAATCAAAACACATGGAATTTTTAGGTATTTAAAAGTTTCCAGATGCTCAGAATGATGAAGTACGGAAGTGCGGATTTGGCAAAATTTGTGCCAGTGTGATTCATTCTTCTAACTGAAAGAGGAGGCATGTTGGTTTCTATGAGTGTGGAAATTGACAAAGGAACAGTGACTTGAGGAGAGAAACGCTCTGGAGTAACTATTTTAGGACATTTTAAGCACACAACATAAAAGTGAAAGAACCGACGAGCAGTCAGTTGGCTTTTATGAACTCAGCCTAGCAGGGATAGCCCAGGTTGGGATGTGATACAGAAATCTAGCAAATCGATCCTAGAAAGGCTGCCTGGGGCCCCTAGACTAGGCAAGAGGTGTGGAGAGGTGACATAGGAATAACTAGAATGGAAGAAAAATACCAGGACAAATAGTGAGGCAAGAAACTAGAAGTGACAGAAGAAATTTTTAAAATGGTGAAATGAAGGCAGTCAGTGAAACAAGGTGCAGTCGTGAGAGAGGGCAGTTTCAGACGTAGAGATCTTGCAAATGTGTCTGTTGTGAGGGGTGACAGTGTTTATGGGGTGATAGTGTTTATGGTAGCTGAGAGAATCCAACATTGAAAGACACTGGGGAAAAGAAGAGTGTGTGACAGAAAGATTATCATCAAGATAGTATTAAAAATCAATCAAGGATAACAGCAGTGCAGAGTAAAGGGAAAGTCCACAAAGGGAGCTCTGAAGAGTAGGAAAAGGTGTTACAAACAGATAGCATGAACTTCAGTAGAAGATGGGCCATTAGATGTACAAAATGTTCAAGTTCTCGTTACCCCAATTTTACTGTAACATCCTTCCCAACTTTTACATATAGTCTTGGCCCAAAAGGTGCATTTGGCCTCAATAGTGGGGAAAAAGTTTGAGTTTAATTATTATATTCTACAGAAAATCTGGGTTGCAAACAAGCTATTGAAAACACATTAATTGATTTTTAAGTATAAATGAATCACTGATAAAAGACGTCTACACATGACATGCAACTACCTAAAATTATTCATGATAATTTTTATCTATAGCTGAGGCTATCTGTACATAAGTGTATCAAAAGAGGTTTTACTTAACTTGTGTAAAACAATATGCTGTTACTGTTCCCACGTTTTATGAGAACAAAGAATCTCCATATGCTAATAATTCAGGCAATAGAATTATCATAATGTAGAATCTTATTTTTTCAGAATTTAATCCACTTATATTAGAGGTTATTATTGATAGGTAAAGACTTACTACAGACATTTTGTTATTTCCTCTCGTGGGTTTTTGTTTGTTTGTTTATTTCCAATTGCTTAGCCTTCGCAATCCCCTGGATGTTTTGCAGCTGTTTTTTCCTTTCTTCCTCTCTTGTTGTCTATCTTTGTGATTTGATAATTTCACGTAATGCTAAGCTTTGCTTCTTTCTTTTTGTCAATCTGTTGTAGATTTTTGTTTTGTGGTTTCTATGAAGCTTACATAAAACATCTTTTAGATGTAATCCACTATTTTGAGCTGATAAAAACTGAACTTCTGCTGCATACAAAAACTTGAGACTTTTACCCTCTCCTCCACATACAATTTACGTTTTTGATGTTACAATTTGTACCTTTTTATATTGTATATTCCTTAATACTTATTGTAGCATTAGTTACTTTTGATTGTTTTGACTTTTAACCTCCATACTAGAGATACGTATAATTTAAATATCACCATTACAGTATTGGGATATTCTGAATTTGACTATGTATTTACCTCTACAATAGAGTTTTCTAATTGCCTATGTATTCCTGATCATAATTATCATCCTTTGTTTCCACTTGAGTTACTCCCTTAAGCATTTTTTATAAGGGAAATATAATGGCAATGGATTCCACCAGCTTTTGTCTGTCTGTGAAGGACTTTATTTCTCTTTCATTTCTGAAGGACGGATTTGCTGGGCAGAGGATTGCTGTCTAACAGGGTTTTGTTTTCTGTTTTTTCTTTTCCTTCAGCACCATCTTATTGTCTCCTGAGCTGCAAGGTTTCACCTGGGAAATCTATTAATAGTCTAATGGACATTCCCATATTTGTGACTTGATGATTTTCTCTTGCTGGTTTTAATTTTTTCTCTGTCTTTGACTTTTGACAATTTGATTATAATATGCTTCAGAATGGACATATTTGCGTTAAAGATATTGAGGGACTTTTGAGTTTTTGGATCTGGATGTCGATATCTCTCCCAAAACTTAGAAAGTTTTCCACAGTTATTTCATTAAATAAGCCTTTGGTACTTTTCTTTGTCTCTTCTCCTTCTTATATAACATAACATGAATATTTGTTCACTTAATGGTGTCCCGTAAGTCCCATAGGCTGTCTCCACTCTGTTGTTTTTTTCTTTTTTCCTCTGAATTGCATCATTTCAAAAGACCTATTTTCAAGTTCAGAGATTCTTTCTTCTGCTTTATCTATTCTGCAGTTGAAGCTCTCAATTATATTTTATTATTTAATTGACAGAATTATTCAGCTCCAAGATTTCTGTTTGGTTCTTTTTTATGATATCCATTTCTTTGTTAAATTTCTCATTCAGATCATACTTTTTTTATTTCATTAAATCATCTATCTGTATCATCATCATGTATCTCTCTGCATTTCCTTGCAATCATTATTTTAAATTCCTTTTTAGGCAATTCACAAATGTCTGTTTCTTTGTGGCCAGGTATAAAAGAATTATTGTGTTCCTTTGGCGGTGTTATGTTTTCTGGCTTTTTTGTGTTCCCTGTGTTCCTGTGTTGATGTCTGTGTGTCTGGTTGTACAGTCACCTCTTGCAAACTATACATAATGGCTTTCATAGGAGAAAACTTTCACCTGCTGATGGGCCTGAGGGTATTGTTTGGAAAGGGTGCAGTGTCTCTGGTTTTGTATGAGTGCAGTAGTGTAGTCTCTATGTAGCTTCTTCAGTTGTGATCAATGTTAATGATGACTGCAGATGGCTCAGTGATCTAGGCTGCAGAAATCTGTGACAGTGACATTGGCTGTGTAGGTTATTAGGCATGGGCTTTAGAGATCATACTGTCCTTATCTCAAAGAGTCTCTTTGGTGTTGGGTCTGACACAGCTCACAGGCAGCCAAAGTGACACTGGGACCCAGGACATGATATCTATTTTAATTTCTTTGGAACATAGGAACATAAAATTCAAATAGTTGGGCATTTAACTTAAAAAAGTTTAAACCGCTTTAATTCAAGCCCACTTTTTGACTTGAAGAAACTACAAAATCTCTTATTTTAGTTTATGATAGCAATGACCTATTTCAAAGAGGTTTAATGAGAATTGATGATGGAAACTGTCTTGAAGATACAAATTGCTATAATTAGCTTTGAATATGCACAGCATTAAATAAAAATAGATGTCAATAAATCATCATAAAAATATCTAAACTACTCAAAACCATTATAAAACAAGAGTAAAATATTTCCCTTTACTTTTTCAAAAAATCTAATTTGGACTATAATTTTCATATTATATCTGCATATGTAAATTCAAATGAGATTCCCCTCCCTTTAGCCATTTTCTATTTACAAAAGACAGTAAGATGCTAATTTCTGTATCTATATCTATGTAACCATATGCATTATAAGTCAAAATTGGCATTTTACTTTTTAAGAATAATACAAGCAATTAATTTTGAAAAGAATATTTTAGTAATATTTGAACTAAAATATAGTATTTAAAAATTTCTCAGTAAAATTAAAATTTTAACTATTTCAAGGTTATATTTAGAAGAGCCATTTTTAATAATATTCAGAGTCTTTTGGCTCTTCCCATAGAGATATCACAGTACCAAAAAATATATAATGTTCAGTTATTCATTCTGATTGCAGTTTCCAATGTAATTTGCACTATGCATCGCAACTTCACCTTGTTAGAGAGTACTGTTTCCCCAAGGCTGCCCCAGGGTCCTGTTGACGAATTGCTCTAATTGCGGTTGGCGCTGTAAACAAGGCAGCTACTCCATGCTCCGCAAGCACACGGAAATAAGCACCAGCATCTGGTGTTCCCACAGGCTTCCCCTACAATGAGATTCATTTAAAATGTCACTGGGTAAAATGTCTCCTATTTCAGTGACAGTTCAACATGCATACGTTTAACACCACAATCTTAATAAAACGGGGTTCTCAATAAATCTTAGTTTTAAAATATTTCCATGTTCTGTCACAAATAAAACAAACCAAATGCCCAGGCATCAGAGAGGCCATTTACTCCATCTTAAAAGCATAAAGTTACAGCATCTTAAAAGCTTTTAAATTCCAAATTTTTCTTCCTCAAGTTTTTAAAGACAAAGGACCCAAAATATATATCATATTCAAATTAACATAAAACAGTTTTGTATTTGCCAAAATATTAAACATACTGTTTTGTGCCACAGGCTAAATGCAAAATATGGTTGTTATGAATTCCAAACATAACACATTTTTTTCATGATCACTATTAAAAGTGATGATAGCAATTCTCAAAACATTTTGAGAAAAGGAAAAGAATCTGAAACCATAGTAATTCCTGAGCAATGACCTTTTCAGTTACATGTCTCTCTCCAAGGAAAGTAACTTGTACAAAGTAAAAATAATCCAATAAGATATCCCAAAATACATGTTTTCCTCAGGCTCAAAATGACATTATACATGTTTAGTTGAAAAATTATGCATAAAAATCTAACAATCTTGGCAAACTATACAATTCAAAATAACAAAAATAATTTTTTAATTGATGTTTCTGCAAAGTGGAAAATGAGCAAGTCATTGAAATAAATCAGTAACTCTGCAAAAATTCTCAATGAACCATAACATTCATCTTGGCCCAGCCATATCCCCTCATTCCATTCTCTATCTATTCCCATCTCTGCTACTTCTTCCTGAGTTTCTAAAGCAAGGTCCCTAGAATGTTAACATATGTAATGTGAATTTATATATATTTCACAGTCAAACTCTTTTGGTAGAAGTTGGAATAAACAAAGGAAAATAGGTTTCTTATCTCAGACCATTTCTTGAAGCCTTAAAAGTATTAGAGTACATCAGGAATTTCCAAGAGATGCGTAAATGTAGGTAATATTTCCTAGACTTCTCTGACCAAATTCTCTATCTGAGCTTCCCAAGGATTTTACATTCTGGACAATACAAATGGGAACCACCGGACTAAGCAAAAAGAGGAAAAGATTTGCTATGAGCAAACACAGAGATCTCCCCAGAGAATAAAATAATGGAATATAAATATGAGGTAGCCCATAGATGTTCAATAATTTTGATTCAATATTCACTAATTTGATCTTTGAAAGGGCACTGTTTAGTTTTGATTTTAAAATCGTTATCTTTAAAATCTTTTAGTGTAATTACGTTGCTCTTTTTAAAAAATAACCTCTATAGATTTTTTATATTGCTTTCTCTCTTGCTCTTATAATACCAAAGAGCATATTTGTTCCACCTAGAAATTCATTTTTATTATCACAATTCCCCCAATGCACTGGACTTCAATTTATTTCATTACTGTTTCAAACAGGTTGACACATTCCAATAATATAAAAATCTGCCAGATACAACATGGCAGCACATGTACATAATTTGACTCACAAATTTGGAAGCCTTAAACACACCAATACAAAATGAATCTTCAATTTTATTCTTTCTAACAAAGCAAGGTAAACATTTGACTTTTACTTCTTTGATATGTCTTAGGCACTGATCAGTCCCTTGAGTATTAACTGTGGCTTGAGAAACTTGATCTCACACACATAAAAATGATCTGTGTACCGACCTTATGCAATTGACTTGCCCTGTCTATGGTTCCATTATCTTGCCTCCTAAATAAGAATAAATCATTTTGCCAATATTTCCTCAATAAGCTAAAGCACTGAGATAATATTGTAAGTTAATATTGATAGTTGACCTTCACTGAAGAAAGATATTTTATAGCCAATTGAAATTAAATTCCACTACAGTGCCAGTGTCATGGGATAACGATAATATACTCACTAAAGGGTGATATTAGTGTCAATGAAAACGCTATACTGTGTATGACTACCTACATAAAGGACACAACTTGATGTCTTTTACAATGCTTCTAATCATTTATGTTTAATATAACACTTATTGTTATCATTAAGTAGATTAAGTGTTAGATTAAGTGTTGCATTTTATTGTACATTCTCCAGAAGACAATTCAATCTCATAAATAAAATGTTTCCCTATTTTAAAATTACTTTAATATTTATATACTTTACTTTTTATTTTCTTAAGAACTTCTATTTGATCTGAAATTTAATTGAAATAAAATTATATCATATAAATTAAGTTTTCCAAAGAGAATCTGTTGATTAACATAAATATTAAGTCCTGAATGATGTAAACACTTGAGGTAATATAATCCAGCACAGAACAAGATTTTTCATCAGAAATTACAGTTCATATGCAAATAAATAATAAGCTAGGTAGTGCTAGTATATTTATCCATTTCATATTCTGGGAATAATTTTGTGAATAAGGCAGGTAAGGTCCTACTCTAATGGAACTTACATTCTCTTAAGTATGAATGTGTATGTGTGTTTATGTGATCGTATTATTAAAAATTACACAGCGCATGGTGTAAGCTATCTGTGTCTGATTAAGGGAAGGAATACAGTAATAAACACAGGATTCGTATGTTTTCAGAACCTATCAATTGAGTACAGCCACAGTCTAGTTCTCAGCTGAAGTAGGAGGTTCAGAAAACTGAAGGAAAGCCTGTAAGCATCTTTCATTATTAACACTAAATAAAAGTGACTCAGTGGCTTATTGATTTTACTCAAAACTCTTCTCTGCCACCCTCATGCACACGCACACACACACACAGGAACAAGCATGCACACATAAACAGTATAAGTGGCCAGTAACACACTAACCATGCTGCGCTGCCTAATGAAAATGACAGTGATTCCAGAACTTCCATTTTCAGTAAGGAGCAATAATAGCCCAAACAACATTCAATTCAAAAATAAGAAGATTCTAAGATTGTAGGGATTTTAAACAAACAAATGCACACCAAAAGCAGTAATACAGCTAAACGTTGTCAACTTTAAAACTCCTCAAACTCAAATCAATACTTGTTACCATTTTTTTAATGCCCTTACCCCAAATTAAAGTCTACATTATTGGTTGATGCTGGGATAACAGAAGCAGAAAGTTATACTACAAAGCAGACACTCTAAGCTTCTAGCTGTTATAAATCATGAATTCTAACATCAGAGATGTATAAAATATCAACTGCTATTAATAATGGCTATAGTTATAATGTGGCTAGCAATAATACAAAGCACAGCAACCAAAACAATTACCAAAATACCCTAAAATTAACTTCCATATACACTGTTCTACCAGTAATGATTCAATGTGTCAGTATTCATGGACTGTAGATGATAAGTCCCTAGTTAGAAAACCAGGTAACGTTTCAACATCTCATATATTTCCTACTGACGTTAAATTTCTAACACAGGAAAGTACAATGGCAAACAAAGATATACTTAAACACTAGGGTTATGTCTTTGATCAAAAAATTATTTAATTGCTTGACTACTGATCCTATGATTCAGGTTATCCAAGGCTTGAGGTTAAGGCTCCTTGTGATTTCACATTTTGACATAAAAATTTTTGTGTCAACTGCAGTTTTTCCTCCTTTGTGTGGCAGGATTAGAAATACACCTGATCCATTCTTGGCTACTACTTTTGAGAAATGTCCCCCCAGGCATGTTTCCACTGCAGTTCTCAGGTGAAGACAATGGCATCCCTTATTGACTAGTACCAAATTTCATTTCAGCAGACAGGTGCTGCAGAGTATTGTTTTGTTTATTTCAGGAGAGTGATGAAACTGGCAATAGCACTTGCTGAGTTCCTATCACATGTCATGTGCCTTTATCAAGACATGAGTGTTTGGGACTGTAACATTTAAACTTGAGACTTGTTAAAACATGAGCAGTTCTCCAGGACATACTATTTAGTGGGGGAAAATGCAGAATAGTATGCACAACATTTGTACAATTCCATTTGCATTAAAAAGAGTAAAAGATATTGCTTATACATGAGTTAACTACTATACCTGTAAGATTGACCTTAAGGGAGAGAAACTTGAAAGCTGGAAACAGAAGACATTGAGACTTTTACTGTTAATCCTTTTGTAAGTGTTAAAATACGAACCAAGAGAGTGTATAACCTCTTCCAAAAAATAGGCTTTTTCTTCCACAAAGTCCCTCACTTTATAACTCACATTATTTTGTTCCAATATTCAAAACATTACTGCTGCTCTAAAGCCAGATGGCATAATCGCCCTATGCCTCAAGAACCTCACACTTAGGACTTCGTGTTATCATAGCAGACTCCTTTTTAAGAAATGAAAACTCATAATCTGGTTCAGATAGGTCTTCCTTGATTGCTTACTTGCTAGAGATTTTTTCACCCTTCCATTGGCCTCACTTGTAAGGACGGATGCCATCTTAACTTCCTTCATCTTATTCATGCTGCCATCTAACATTGCTCTAACTCAGTGGCTGCTAATCCTAAATGCACAGTATAACTTCTTGGGATGCTTTTGAATGAGCCAAATGTCTGGCCCCACTCCCACAGATTCTGATTCAATTGGCTTTGATTTGGGCCTGAACATGGTTATGTTTTATGTGTTCCTTAAGTGATTCTAATCTGCAGCCAGGGTTTAGAACCAATGCATAGTCCTTAGATAGGCACTACCTGAGACAAGACTATTTTTCTTTTTTTTCCATTTTTTTTTATTTCAGCATATTATGGGGGTACAAATGTTAAGGTTACATATATTGCCCTTGTCCCCCTCCCCCCTTGAGTCAGAGCTTCAAGCATGACCATCCCCCATACGCCACCTGCCTGGTTGCCCTAGTATATGTGCCTAGAATTTAACACTAGGTATTACTGATTTTATCCATCTGGGATAAATAAATGAGCCCACTCAAAGTATTAACAAATATATCCATAATTGAAATATGATTATAGGAGAGCATATAGAGAGGAAATTACTGGAGAGAAGTACCTCATTGTCCCAAGTTCTTTATGCCTTGCCCGATAAACTAGATTCTAGACTAGAGACATAAATATCATGATTTATAGGACACAGCATCCTAAATACAACTGTCCTTTCTCCAGAGATGAAAGGATTAGCTATGGTCCAGTAGCTCTTTCTGTGTTGCCCAGAGACCTGTGAAGACTTTTACTTCCTTCTGGGGTTTTAGTTGGTTTTATCACTATTTGAGAAGATTATATCTTAATTCCTTAGATGAGGAGCTCCTGACCTGAACTTCAGGGGAACTCATGAATATTCTGAAATGTAATTAAAAGTGCATACATATGTTCACTTTCCTGGGGAGAGGACTCAGTTGCTTTTATTAGATTCCAAAAAATAGTCCATAAACAAAAATTTTGAGCTATATGAAAGCCTTCCCAAACACAGAAGTCTCTTCAAGGATTTTCTGTTTGACTCTGAGAAACAGCTTGAATGAAGCAAGTATGCAAATGGACGTGTAGAAACCTTAACATTTGTTAATTTACTTTTCCAAAGGATAATTTGTCTTAAAACTACCCTTTAACCCACCTCTATCAAAGGGCTACAAATATTCTCAAAGAACCAAAAAATTAGTGGCCAATCAATCTGTCTTCTTCCTCCCCCTTTACTCTGATCATATGAAATCACCATTTTTGTAAGTTAAACCAGTCAAATGCTAGCAACTTGACGTGGTTCAAAGCAATACTATTTATCAGCTTGCTATTTGGAAAATCCCTCTTCAGTATCTCTTTGTGGTAGGTCCCACCTAATTGTAATTCCTCAGGCTTGAGTCATTCCCTTTCTTTGGTTAAGGACATACCTTAGCTTCCAGGACCGAGAAGGTAAGACTTCTGCATGGTACAGCTCCAAGATCCTTTCATATATATCTATATATATTTTTTAAGATATATGTGGGCTATGGTCTGAATGTGTCTCCCAAAATTCATGTTGAAAATGTAATCCCCACTGCAACAATGTTGCAAGATGGTCCTTTGGAGATGATTAGATTATGAGGGCTCCATTCTCATGGATAGATAAATGCTGCTATATAGAGGGCTTGTGGGAGTCGATTTGCTCTCTGTTGCCCTTCTTCTCTTCTGCATGTGAGAACACAGTGTCCTTCCTCTCTGGAGTGTGCAGCAATAAGGAGGCATCTTAGAACCAGAGACAGAACCTGCTAGCACCTTGGATGTCCCAACCTTCAGAACTGTGAGAAATAAATTTCTATTCTACATGAATTACCCAATCTATGGTACTCTGTCATAGCAGCACAAATGAACTAAGACACTGTGTATTATCTATAACTCTGTCTAGATCTATCTCTTTAGTTCTTCCCTTGCCTTTTCCTACCTCTGAGAGTTGACCATTTGGGGCCTTGTCATGAAGTCAACCGAAAAAGAAGAAGCCACTGCTTCCATCTAGCTGATAAGAGTCTATCTGTTCCACTGAAAAGAAACTTACCTTTGTAAGTATTAATGTCAAGTAAGTGAAGTAGAACACTGAAACTGCTAATTCTGCAGACCCAGTGCTAAACTAATTAGGGACTCTGACATATTCCACAATCTCAGTAGTCACAGAGAGCATTTATCCCTAGTACAGCTGTAATTTTACGGCTTCTACCAGGACTGTTTTCACCTCTGAGTTCTTTCATGCTAATGCACAGTCTCCCTGGTATCTTGTACTAGAGAAACAAATTAAGGTTTTCCTTATTCATAGGGATTAGTGAGATTTTGCTGTGAGCAGAGAAAATAAATGACTTTTTGCTTAATCACAACACCAGACTTCTGCTCAGGAAGTAAACTGTGGCTATTCCATACGTATACTGCAATTCAACCTAAGGTTGCACAAAGCCTGGTTCCTCCATGCCATCCAATACTTTGCCCAAAACAACCTTCAAACATGCTAATATTTACCCGTGTCCAAAATAAAAAAACAAACAAACAAACCTTCCTAAACCTCCTAGAGGTGACTAATGACACTCTAATCACCAAAGCACTCTCTAGTTGTCTTGTTAGACTTTTCTTTGTATCACTTGTCACTGTTGACCCCCCATGTTCTGGACAACCTCCTCTCTACTCTTCTTCAGTACACTTTGCTTCTCTGATATTCCTGTTGCCTCTTCAATTTCTCTCAGTTTATAGAACTTCTCTTTCTCAGCCTTGAGGATCTCCCAAATTTCTGTTCTTAATCTTCACCTCTTTGAGTCCCTTGATCTCCTTCAAGACTTACATTATTAACTCATCTAAAGCTCTAATTCTGACAGTTTTTCTAGCTTCAAACCAATATCTTACCAATGTCTGGGTAGCACCTTTAAACTCAACATTAACAAAAACAAAAGTACTGGTTCCCTCTTTACCAGTTGTTCCTACGACTTATGAATTCAGTTGATAACTGCCATTATATTGGCTGTCCTATCTGAAGACATCAGAGCTATTTTCAACTCACTTTCCATATCTCTTATGATATCCACCTGACACCCTAACATCCTGCCTTCTCCTTAATGTTCTGATCACTGATACCCTAGTCTTGGTCATGTATCTTGGACTACTCAACAGCTTTCCAATTGTCCTCTAGATTATGACAAGCAAACCATGCCTTTAAAGCCAGAGAACTTTGTTTCCAATCTCAGTGCTCCATCACTCTTGTGCCACTGGCAAAGTTATTTGATGTTCCTGATTCTTAGTTTCTACAGCTGTAAACAGGGGACTAAAATGCCTACCTCATGGGCTTACAGGTAAAATTAAGACCCTGTGTATAAAGTGCTTAGAAGAGTTCCAATCATCCAACACTCAATCAATAATAGATGTTATTATTATTATTTTTATTGTCTCATCCACAAAGTTCTCCCTATCTGCTGGTCCTAAGCTTCCCTTAAAGGACTAGTGAATGAATTTTTGAGCCAGGATGCAAGAATTAAATGTAGAGTATTTATCATAGGTAACGATTCCTTGTAGTTTATAAAGAAACTGTCATACCTTTTACACAGGGTATGAAATTTCGTACTTGGGTATATCTTGATTTGTTTGCTTCCTGTTCTTTGTATTCATCTTAATCCTTTGCTATATTGTCAGCTTCTTCAGTGTAAGGGCTGTATCTGATACTTACTCTGTTTCCCCATCAGCCTCTAGCATGACGTTGAGCTGACAATAGACATTAAAACATTTTGTTGATGGGGCTATGACAATAGCTGTACTTACTTGTTTCAACATAAAACACAGGCACACATAGAGAAAAATAAACTGAAAAATAAATATCTTTGAAATCCGAGAAATCTAAAAGATGCTGGCATCAGCTTTATAATCTTTTCCAATTGAGAAGATCAAATTCTATAAACTGAATCAGAGTAATAACTGAGTCATCATTTTCCTCATTCCACACACACAGAAAAGCATATTTCTGTATACACATTAAAAATGAAAAAAAGAAGTCATTTTCCATCACATGAGACAAAAAAATGATGTGCCTATTGAGTATACTAGTTGGCAACATCATGACTTTGTCTTAAGAGGAAGTAACATATCCCTGTCCTTGAAAGAAGCAAATCCCTATCCTTAAAAAAGGACAATTCTAAATAAATTAAGAAAAACTTGTTAACATAAGTAAAAACGCAACAGTCTTGCAAAGAGAAGATAACAACATGCATGCAGGTAATACACCACTAAAATGAGGTCTGGGAGGAGCTAAAAATTCAAAAGGTCCACATGTAGAAAATACAGCACAGGATGACTTAATGAAGATTATAAATCCAAGGACACAGAAGTAGATGGCATGTTCATTTAAGACACTTTGGGGATGGTTTAGTAAGTGTAAAATGCAAAAAATAACTTGGAAGTCATTCTCATCCTCAATATTCTCAAACGTGACACTTTAATACTTGGAAATGGCTTAAAATTTTAGTTCCATAAACATAAAGTGATATTAATTACCCTTATTTACACATGTATAAAATATACAGTCATGTGTCACTTAATGATAGGGATACATTGTGAGAAATGTGTTATTAGGTGATTTTAGCATTATGCAAACATCACAAACCTAGACTGTATGGCCTACTACACACCCAGGCTACATGGCGTAGCCTATTACTCCTCGTCTATAGACCTGTATAGCACGTTACTATACTGCACACTGTAGGCAACTGCAACACAATGATAAGTATTTTGCATATCTTAACAAATCTAAACACAGAGAAGGCATTGTAAAAATACAGTATAAAAGATTTAAAAAAAAAAATGGTACACCTGCATAGGGCACTTACCATGAATGGAGCAGGACTGCAAGTTGCTCTGGCTAAGTCAGTGAGTGAGTGGTGAGTGAACGTGAAGGCCTAAGATGTTACTATAAACTACTGTAAATTTTATGAATATTATACAAAGGGCTACATTAAACTTATAAAGAAACAATTTTCTTTCTTACATAATAAGTTAACATTAGCTTACTTTTTTCCCCTCATTTTTATTTTTTTAATTTTTTACTTTTTGACTCTTGTAATAACACTTAGCTTAAAACACAAACACGATGTACATCTAGACAAAAATATTTTCTTTCTTTATATCCTTATCCTATAAGCTTTTTTCTATTTTTAAAATTTTTGATTTTTTGTTTTACTTTTTAAACTTTCTGGTTAAAAACTAAGTCACAAACACACCCATTAGCCTAGGCCTACACCGGTTAGCATCATCAGTATCACTGTCTTCTGCTCCCACATCTTGTCCTGCTGGAAAGTCTTCAGGGTCAATAACGTACATGGACCTGTCATCTCCCATGACAACAATGTCTTCTTCCGGAACACTTTCTGAAGGACCTGCCTGAGGCTGTTTTACAGTTAACTTTTTTTAATAAGTAGAAGGAGTACACTCTAAAGTAACAATAAAAAGTATAGTGTAGCAAATACATAAACCAGTAGCAGCTATTCATTATCAATAACAAGTATTATGTACTGCACATAATTGTGTATTACTATACTGTTACACTCCTAGCAGTGTGGTAGGTTTGTTCATACCAGCATCATCACAAACATGTGAGTAATGTGTTGCATATGCTATTATGACGAATACATCATCATTAGGTGGTAGGAATTTTTCATATCCATTATAACCTTATGAGACCACTATTGTACATGCAGTTCATTGTTGGCTGAAATGTCATTATGCAATGCATAACTGTATATAAAACGGTATTTCTTTGAAGCTTGCAAACTGCTTTCACATACACTATCCCATTTGATTCCTATAAATATAGGAGAGTACAGAGCTCACCTTCAGACTAATCATTCTATAAAGAACACAAAGGTAAAGTTATATAAACTCTCCCTTCTATGAATTCAGGAAAGGAACATTCTATAAGAGATTACTAAACTGAGTATTCTGAAATTTTCAAAGATATACGTGCAGTTTAAAAATTAGCAATGATAAAGCCCAACCAAAAATAGAAGTGAAATGTTAAAAATGTTTGGATAATGGTGAACCATGACATGTCCCATATTATTCACACACAAAAGCCCTCAAGGTCACTCTTATTTCACTCACAAGTTTTACTCTTAAAAGACAGATCCATAAGGGGAGAGACCACTGGATTATTTTCTAGATCTACTGCTCATTCTTCACAGTTGGTAGTAGTGGAATCAACACGTTCCTGTGTTCTAATTTTTTTTTTTGTCTGGTGCTTAGAAGAGAATTAATGGACTCCAAAAGGAGTTTCCTCCAGTGCTCTGATGACTGCTTCAGTGTTGTGCGGACAGACTTTGAAAGAAGAAATGTGGGACATCTAAAAATTCAAGCATTATAATGGCTGGTTTGCAGGAGAATAAATGGTTAGTGTTTATATGTTAGAATTCTATTCTGGGAAAGATTAAGTTTGTATTTTGAAATAATAATTCTAGCTTATAATATCCACAATTGATTGTACTATTATATCCTGGGAAACATTCTACAGATTTTTCATGGCTTAATCATTCAAATGCCATATAAGAAAGATATTATTACTACAGACATTTATAGACGAGAAAACTAAGGCAGAAAGCAGTGAAGTAGCTTGTTTGAGGATGAACAACTAAAATGTAGTGGAAGTGTCAGAAATCATACCCTGTCAGCCTTAACTGCTGTACTTCCTCTCAAAAATTAAAAGTTTTTGCTAATTTAAAATGACAATTTTCTTCAGTAAATGCATTTGAAAATAATAGTCACTGGAGACTTGGAAGGGTGACAGGGGATTGAGGTATAAGAAATTACTTCATGGGTACAATGTACACCATGCAGGTGACGGTTACACTAGAAGCCCAGCCTTCACCACTAGGCAATGTATCCATGCAACAAAACTGCACTTGGACTCCTTAAATTTATATAAATGAAAATAAACAAAAAATAGATGAATAAATATGTTTGAGAAATCATCATCACTAGCTATGAAAAGAAATTAGAATGAATTTCAGAGTCAAAAATCAAAACAAGTTACCAAATAATATATTTATTCTAGAAAAAGAAAAACGATTAAAGTGGCAAACATTCACAGAAGTGAAAATTGAAAGCACATGTGTCAACCTACTTATTTTGATGATTAAAAGAAATGGAATCCCAAAGAGGTTGAATTAATTTGCTTAAGGTCGTATAGATAATGACAAAACAAGCTAAATAACACAGATGTTAATATTTGCAGTCCAGTGACCATGGTCCCACACCACAGTTCAGAATTTTATATCCTCTACAATACAATCTCTAACAAATTGATTGTCTGAGAAGGCAGGTTACAATATATACCTTTAAAGTTAGTTGCTGAATTATTAACAAATGGCCATCTACTCTAGTTAATCTAGTGAGCATGCCAAAGATTTTATTGAAATGTCTTATTGCTATGATGTACACAATTTGTGAAATGCAAAAAAAAAAAAAAAAAAAGTGGAATGATAGCAAGCTTTCATTTTTTGACTTTAAAAAAGACTGTTAAAATTGCATAAAAACAACAACTGCTATATCAAGGCCAAGTAAACCAATCAGTTTAAGTAAAACAGTAACTACTAACATTCCATTCTAGAATGTACTGTGTACAATGGTACACAGTAAAGATAAGGAAAAAGGAAGGCTCCAAGAGGATTTGTTTGCCCTTCAGAAGCAGTGTTGGGTTTTCATTCTGCAGATGATAGACTGGTAAAGTGGACAAACCCTGAGTAGAAGAGAGAAGCCAGGAATCATATCTGTGTGTAACCACCATTTGCTAACCCACGCGTGCGCACACACACAAACACACGTGCAGGCATGCACATACACAGAAGGTTACTAACTTTGTTTATACATTAAAATTCCTATATGAAAAGACTGCTTGTGTTTCATGCCTCTTCTTTGGCAAAACCATTGTACCAGATATCTCTTCTTGTCCATATGTTGTTGAGGTTAGGCTTGTTGGGATCAGTGCTCCATCAATAAAGCAGATTTCTGAAGATGTATCATTTTTTCCTCTCAAAAGTGAGAGCTAAATTATTCAGAATTGCTTTCTATATTTTAACGGATCAATCCGATTTGGCTTCTAGAATTGCATACTTTAAGAGTGTCAAACTCTGCTTACTGAGCTAGCCAGATGCTCTGTACTTTAAATGTGTCCAATTCCATTAATAAAAGTAAATCTTTGTCTATAAAAAATATAGCCTGTCTTACATAAGTTGTTCATGAAGTTCTCTGGTAAAAGAGAAAATTAAGAGTACTTTTAGCTCCTGAGGGAAAAAAAAATCTTTATCTATAAATCAAGTTGTTGTTGTTTTTCTGATATCTTCGTGCAGACATCTATTTAACAAATATTTATTGAGAAACAGATATGTGTCAGCAAGGCTAGGAGCTGAGAATTGATGGTGAGAAAAACCAGAGATGACTCCTCTCTTAGCAGAGTTTGGAGGACAGAGGAGCAAACAAACCTATCAAAGGAGCCTACAAACTGATATGAAGCTGCAACACTTGTTACACAAACCAACAAGGAAAAATGCAAGGTGCTGAGAGACTGTGAGAGGGAATTTGACCACGTCAGAGAGGTCAAGGAGGGCTTCCCCGAGGAAGTGATATTTGAGCTAAGATGTAAAGGCTAAGAGGCATATATTTCAGGTTAAAGAGAAACATGGGCAAAGCTCCTGTAGTGGGAATGAGCATAAGATTAACTGCAGGGAAACAGGCTCATGTTGTGTCTTAGAAAGAAGAAGAGTGCAATTAAGACGGAACAAATATTCAACACTTTCAAACGTTGAGAAGCCAAGTGCTATGAGGACAGAAAATGTCCATCGGCTTTGGAAAAATGGAGATTACTGGGCATGTCAGGAAACGCTGTTATTATGGAATGTTAGAAGACGGAGGTATTGAGTACAGACAAGCCTTTAAAGATGAAGAGAGAATGTTGTAGCCACAACGGGGAAAGGGTTCAAGGATTTTTGTTGTTGTTGTTTGTTAGTTTTATTGAAAAAACTGAAAAACAATTTGTTTTAAAATGTGTTAAAGGAAGATAAGGAAAGCAAAGGAAGATAAAGTCAAAGCAAAAAAAAAAAAACCCCAAAAACCAGGAGTTCTGGTATGTCTTCACCCTGTAGATAAAGAGCTATATGTCTTCTCAGGGCGGAAAAAAAAATCTCATTTAAACATCCATTGTATATTGTCCCATGTTAAAACATATATTTGAGAAGGTGACTCTTACGTATCTACAAATTAAACACCCAACTTAGTTATAACCATTTTTGAGGGTTTTTTTCCAGCTGATGTAGCTGTCAATTTCTATTAAATCCCAGGATATAAAAAAATTATCTGTGCTGAGAAAAAAAGGATTCATTCATTATTTATTTAAAAAATATCATGAGCCATTTGCATTCAATAAAAGGGATTTGGTTTATGAACTGGCTGCTGTACTCTACTTGATTTAGCACATAATTAGCTGAAAATCTCCTATCCCTTCAGGACATGGATTTTTTATTTAAATCAGAATTCATCAGTAAGGGAAAATGCTGTTCCAGGTACTAATTTAGCATCTACTCTATCTTACAACTTTAAAATGCTATAATTCATTAAAAATGAAAATAAAAATTTGATCCTACTGAGCTGTATACAATTTTATGTCTCCTTAGAAATGGCAGTATTATGAGAATTACATAAATAATACGTTAAATTATTTTGTTCACCATATAAGGAAGGTATTTTTTACTATTTTGATGGAAGCATTTGGCTTCCTAAATAAAATATCAGTAATAATACTAAAATAAAATAATGCTAATTTGGCAATTAGCCTAAAATACGGGCAGAAGTGAAACAGTTATTTTGGGGAGGTTAATGTCTTTTTTTTTTTTCACTAGCTGGCCTGGTGACAAGTCAGGACACTTTAAATTTGGTGTTGTTTTGTTTTAATTAATCAATCAGGCAAAATATTCTCCCTGCATTTTACAGGCTCAAATTGTCAATTAATCCTCCTAAAAATGGTTCATTCACTCGAAAAAGTTAATGTACGTCCTGAAAGGCACTGGGCCAGGCAGTGGGGATACAGAAATGATAAACATCCCCTGCCCTCAAAGAGTTTACAGTATCACAACACTGTATTTGCAAGACTGTAAGATCAAAGAAATCTAGATGGCATACATCTATACCGTTTTACTTAAAATTTTACAATTTTACTTAAAATTTATGGAAGTACAGAGTAAAAAATGCTTCAATCAGTCTGAGAAAAGCAATACATATACACACATGTACATATAACCATGCATATAAAATACATGTATATACACAAAGATATATATCAGAGAAGAGGTGATATTTAACTTTCATATTTGATATCTAATACTTAAGGTTTTAAGTCCTCAAAAATAGGGCCACTATACTTATGTTCACAATAAAGTGGAGTTTTAATAGAGAGAACAACTTAATTATTAGCAGAATTCTGTTCATGTAAGTGCCAGTTTGATAGGAGTGTTGGGCGGGAAGGACAGTCAGAGGTTCAGAACCAGAGAGAGGACTGTAAATACAGGCAGGGGGCAGATGATTATGAATCATTTGTATCATGCAAATGTGTTTGAATTATACTCTTCATGAAATAGAAGTTCTTTGAAGGCTTGTTTTTATTTTTTTAATTTTTTAATTAAACTTTTTATATAAAGAAATTGTAGATTCACATGCAGTTATAAGATATAATGCAGAAATACATACCATGTATCCTTTATCCAGTTTTCCCTAGTGGTAACATCTTGCAAAACTATAGTATGATATCATAATCTGGATATTGATACAGTCAAAATATGAAAACAGTTCATCTACTCAGGGATACCTCACACTGCCCTTTTTGGGCCTCATGTATTCCTTGGTAATATATAGAAACACAATGGATATTTGTATGTTTATCTTGCATCCTGAGACTGGACTGAACTCACTTACTAGTTATGAGATTTTTTTCTGTGTGTCCTCTATACTTTTCTACCTAAATAATCATGCCATCCGTAAATAAATACAATTTTATTTCTTCATTTTTAGTTTATATGCATTTTGCTTCCCTATGTGGCCTTAATTAACTGGCTAGAACTTCCACAACTATGTTGAATGGAGTGGTGAGTGTGGACATCCTTGCCTTGTTCCTAAACATAGCTGGAAAACATTCAGGCTTTTACCATTAGATGTGATGGCAGCAGTAGGTTCTTAGATATGAATGGATGTTGAATTTATCAGATGATTTTCTGCATCAATTAATATGATTATATAATTTTTCTTCTTTAGCCTGTTAATATGTTACTTTGAATGATATTCAAATATTGAACCAGCCTTCCATTTCTGAAACAAATTCCACTTGGTCAAGGTATAACTGTTTTTATATATTGGTTAATTCTACTTGCTAATATTTTGCCAAAGATTTTTGTATCTCTATTTATAAAGGATATTGCCTGTAGTATTTTATTTTGTGTGTGTTTGTCTGGTTTTGTTGTTAGAGTTATACTAACTTCATAAAATGAATATGAAAGGGTTCCCCTCTTCTACTTTCTCGAAGAGATTGTGCAGAAATGGTGTTGATTCTTTAAACACTTCGTAGAATTTTCTAGCAAAGATATCTATATCTAGAGATGTCTTATTTTGAGTCTTTAATTATAGATTTGATTTCCTTAAATGTAATAAGGCTATTCAAGTAATCTATTTCTTATTTGTTGAGTTGTGGTAGTTTGTGTTTTTCTGACAATTTCACCAAATTATCAAATTTATGTGTGTTGAGCTGTTCATAGTATTTCTTTATTATCCTTTTGATGTCTGCAGTCTTTAGTGATATGTCCTATTTCATATGCGGTGCTGGTAATCTGTGTCTTCTTTCTCTTTTCCTTTGTTAGACTTGTAGAGATTTGTTGATTTTTGTTTATCTTTTCCAAGAACCAGCCCTTTGTTTTATTAATTTTCTCTATGTTTTCTTGTTTGTAATGTCATTGATTTCTGCCCTTATCTTTATTATTTCCTTCCTTCTGGTTGTTTTGGGTTTATTTTGCTCCTGTTAGGTCCTAGAGATGGGAGCCTAGACTCTTTCTTAATGTGTCCATTTAGTGCTATAAATTTCCTTGAGATGTGAGACTTTTCCTATGTCCTAATGTATCCATTTAGTGCTGTAAATTTCCCTCTCAACATGCTTTGGCTGTGTCCCACAAATTTTGATATGATGTACTTTCTTTTTCATTCAGTTCGATACATATGTGTGCGTGCATGCATGTGAATGTGTATGTGTGTGTGTATATAAATAAAATATATATAAAGTTTTCCTGGAGACTTCCTCTTTGACCTATGGGCTATTTAGAAGTATATTGATTGGATTCCAACTGTTTGGATATTTTCCTTTTATCTTTCTGATATTGATTTCTAGTTTGAATCCACTGTGATCAAAAGAATAGGCTATGATTTCAATTACTTTAAATCGGTTGAGGTTTGTTTTGTGATCTAGGCTTTGGTCTATCTTGGTATTTGTTCCATGGGTACTTAAAAAGAATGTGTATTTTGCTGTTGTTGGGGGTAGGGTTGTATAAATATCGATTAAATCTCTTTGGTTGATGATGTCAAGTTTTTCTACCTCTTTGCTGATTTTCTGTCTGATTTTCCATCAATTATTGAGAGAGGGGTGTTGAATTGGGGAGAGCTCAGAAGCTGGAGGTAGAGATGGCACGGAAGGGAGGAGCATCAGTTGGAAAGTCCTCTGTACTATCTAACGATAATCTGAAATAAACTGGAATGCACAGGCACAAATCAGATCAAAAGCCCAAACATATACTGTTCATTAGTCAACAAGACATATTTGTGCATATGAGCTAAGTTATCAGCCTAAAATTTATGGCAGAAGATATGGAAAAGAGGGGACACTTTTGATAGGTAATAGGAAAGTAGATTCCATAGAATGCAATGACCAATAGAGTGTGTGATGTAAAGATAATGAAATCAGAATCACCCACAGATTTTTAGTTTGGATTGCTATGCGGATGGAAGTTAACATTAACAGAAATGTAGAGTACACAAGAGGAAATATGCTTTGCAAGGAGGAGTGGAGATATTGAGCTCAGTTGATGTCATGCTGAGCATAAGTTGTGTGCAGACCATCCATAGATGTCTAATAATAAGTGGGTGCTCAGCAGGAAGGTCAGATACATAAAGTGGATTTAAGAGCCTTAATTCAATTAGTAATCCTTAAATATAATTGCATGAAGATTATCTAGGAAATATACAGCATAAGAAAAGAGGGTTAAGAATATGATCCTACTAAACTTCAATGTTTATGACCAAAATAAGAGAAATAAAGAGAGGAAAAGGAGAACAAGCTGTCAGAAAGGAAGGAAAAGAATAGAAAATAGGGTTTAATTTATTTCCATGAGTATTTATCGAGTTCTTAGTATGTGTTATGCACTGTGTTGGGAGACTGGCTATTGAGGCTCCTACATTCTTCTAGATGTAAACAGATCATTTCAGTACAGTGCAGCAAGCTCAGTGATAGACATATGCTCTGGGGTCAACGTGCCCACAGAAAGGGGCAATGAACACAGCCTAAAACTGTTGAGAGGAAACTTTTGACAGATGATAACATCTAAGCAGAGTCTTCAAGGATAGTAGGTATTAACCAAGTAAGGAAAAACAGAGGGAAAGTCACACCAGACAAAAGAAACAGCATGAACAATAGCAAAAGAGCCTGGAGCTAAAGAAAGAAGAGAGAATTATCTAAAAGAAATAGCTGGCAAGGCTGAATGCCACTAAGAGAGAAAATGAAAACAGATTGAAAAAGGCCCTTTGACTTTTTCACTTATGAAGCCTCTGGTTACCTCTGCTACAACAGCTTTTATGAAGTTACGTGAACAGAAATCAGACTGCAATGAGATGAAGAGTAACTGAAAGAATATAAAGTTCAGACAATGTGTTGCAAGGAGTGTTTTTTCAAGCAGCTTAGTGGAGAAGAAAATAAAGATGAGATAGCTAGAAATGAGCAAAGGTCTAAAAGAGTTTGTTTTGTAATCAGAAAGAATTAAGGACATTTACAAATTATAGACAAGAAACCAGAGTGCAGAGAAAAGATTTGAAAATGTAGCTTACTTCATTCGGTCATTTACACAACAAATATTTATAGAGCATCTACACTGTCCTTGAACATATTCTATAAAGACAAACAACCAAGCCCCCTTCATGGTGTTAACATGATGTTTTAAATAAACTTGAGAAACAATAAAAGGTCAATGGTAAATAGCACAAAAATCGTATTTATCTCAATTATAAAGGCAGCTTAATACTTATAAACATAAGTACTTAAAATTATACAGCCATCTTTGGCTTTTTAGCATTTATGTAAGCCATGCCATAATTTAATATAAATATTCAGTGTTGAAGTTTATTTTGTTTACTTCAAGATAAACGATCATTTTAATAAAAACATTTATTCCATTGCAAGGATTTTGGTAAGGAACAGATTTGCCACGATTATTTTATGTCTTAATTATTAAAAACAACCAAATACATATCAAATCTGCAAGGTACAAAAGCACAACACAAAAGATGTAGAACAGTATAGGATGGTTTAATTTTTGTGTCAAACGCTGCCTGAATATCTCTCAGCATTCAGAGACAGAAAACCAGCCAGTTAATAATGAACGAACACAAATGGCTTTTAAATAGTCATGAGGACTGGAGAATTTCAGAAAGACAGAGAATAGTTTTACATTTTTTCAGAATCATTGAGGTGCAGAATTTTAAGATTGTAAAAAAACTTTGACATCATCTACTTCTGTTCTCCACATCCCATGTATAAAATTTTCTTCACATTCCTTATCTGATATTAAGAGACAACTTTATGTGAAAGAGAGCCTTATATTTGAAAAGTTGTCTATTTATTCTACTATCTGACATTCAAATTTGTCTCTGATTATTCTCAAAATATAACTTTCTATAACTGCATTATAAGACTACTTTCATTGTATGTAGCAGATCTCTCAATATCAAAAGACACTTATATGCACATTAAGTACATTATTTCTAATAGTAACCATTTCCAATTTCTTCATTTCTTTCTTATATGATATGATTTTCATCCAAGCCCCCCTTTTTTTGAAATGCTTTCTAGTAAGTTAATGGTTTTTTTACCCTCTCCATTAAACTGAACACAAATTTTCAAATGTGGAAGACTAAAGTAAGATTATACCATTGCATATGGTGAGTATTTTTTTAAAAGCAATCTTACCAACTGCTTATTTTTGAGCTATGGACAATTATAACATCCAGAGATTTAACCACACAATCTGTGATCAATCCAAGTTCCCCTATTTTATTTCTGTCTTATTTTCAATCTAAGCATAAGACTGTAAAGATTTATATATTTTTCTTTCTTGTTAGTTTTGTCTCAAATGTCCAAGATCATTCTGAATGACAATTTAGCAAACTACCATATTTGCTATCCCTATAAGAATCTGATCTTCTACAAATCTCATAGATATGTTTTCTAAGTCTTCATATAAGACATTGATAAAATTAAATAGAATAGGCATGAGGGAAATTTTCTAGTATACATACAGAAACCTTATTCCTAGGTGACATTAATCCACGTGTTAGGATTTCCAGGCAGTTATTTATTTAGCTATGAATCTGGTCAGTCTATATTTCTCTCTCTTATACACAAAGCTATTATCAGAGACCATGGAAAATATTTAGCTAAAATTGAGACACCATATCTTTGTAAATCCATTAATATTATAAAAACGCAAAAAGGTGAATCAATGTTGCTTGTTTTGTGATAAATATTTTCTTTTCTAGGACTCTAAAATCAGTATCAGTTTGATAATATTTTCTAGAAAAATGCTAGGAATAAAGTTTGTTATTTTATGTTCTTCAGAATTTAATTTCTACTGACGTTCTTCAATACAATGGAAATAGCTGGCTATTGTTTTCTACATGTCCCTTTTTCTTTTGAAATCATACTTTTATAACTGGAAGAAGATATAAAAATATCCCCTGTCCCCACCCAAATTTTTCTGTTCCTACTCAGGACTGCTTCTCAAAGAGTTTCAATAAAATAGATGTTATCTCTGTGTGGTATTAATCATATTACCTCATATAAAACTGTTGTGTTTCCATGTATAAGAGGTCCATAACAGATATAGGAATGTCCAACAACCCAGCCCAAGTCAGAAGCTGCCCACCACACCTAAAAAATAAAAAGATAATAAAAATGAATATATCTTTTATTTTATTTCAGCATATTATGGGGGTACAAATGTTTAGGTTACGTGCATTGCCTTTCCTTCCCTTTCCCCCCGGAGTCAGAGCTTCAAGCATGTCTTAATCAGAGAAATGTCATGTAATATGAATTGAAAGTCATGATTACCTCTCCAGGTTTAAGTCCATATATAGAAGACATTGTCCAGTTTAGCATCACAGCATACCCCCCAGTGGGCCTAACCACACCCTAAAAGAGAGAAAAAGTGAAGTTAAAAGTAATAAACACCACCACCATTTGAGCACCGTAGTGTTAATCAGTCAGTACCAATCCGATGGCGAGTACATGTGGAGCCCATTATACAACTTGGTAAATTTACTAATAATCATTTAATTGTACACTTAAAATGGATTAATTGCATGGCATGTAAATTATACTTCAATAAAGTTGATTAAAAAATTAAAAAATAAAATAAAATAAAGTAATAAATGTGTGAAAAGATTTTCTATCTTCATATTATCCACTTTAAAAGTTCCTTGTTTAATGTATTTTATACTCTATAAGCTACAAATTACTTTGAATTTTATACAGTTATCTTTGAATCATTATTTCTTTGGCTCATCCAATAGTCAACACGAAAGAATTTGTCCCTATTACTACTACGTATAGAATCCATTCTCACATACAATTCTTGACCTTCTACAGAAAACTTACGATTTCACAAAATCACATGCAATAAAAATTTTTCCAGTCATAACGCACATTGTCAACCCACATTTTCAGATGAATTTCCAGAAAAAAATAGAAGCTATCAAAATTAAGTGCACAGACGGGTCAAATGTAGCTATGTGCCTAAAATACCTACTCACCTAAGGATATATATTCTTTAATATGATTAAATAATAATAGGCTATTTAGTGGAAACAAAGTCATATTCTAAGTGGAGTCTGATCACAATGCTTCATTTGGTATCATGCAAGAACAATGCTAGAGCTGAGCAATTCTTTAATTATGAATTCAGGAACTCTTTGGAATGAATACCAAAAAGTTAAATCTAAGGCTAACGATTTGCCCTATGTTGCACTTGGGCAAAAGTGCGGATTGCTACATCATTGTAGTACAGCTTTTACAAATCAGTTTCAAGTAGCTATTTTCAACATTGGAAACATATGCAACTTAAATACAAGATTAATATTTAAACATAAGAGTCACCATAATTAAGAACTGATGGTACATTTAAGTTCATTTATTGCTTCATTATAAACATTAATCATTACTGGCTCAATATGACATAACCATGTGAATATTCAGAATGAGCAGGTGAATGCCTGCTAAGAAATACAAGGTATATTCCACTCATGTGTATTTTGAAGCATCTTTTAGTATCGCAGTTATAACTGTTCTATGCAAAAAATAATTGTTTTACATAAAAGGGCAAACATGGACCTAATTAATAACTGTGCTATTAGTTGTACTTTCTCGGCATAGCTCTGCAGCTTTAACACACACACGTGAATCGGGGGAATGAAAAAGAAATTGACTTCCTGTTAGTTACTAAAATTGCTGCTCTCCTCAGGTACCACTAATAAAACCTAGGTATCAAGCTGTGGAACATATTTTATCTATCAGCGACAACACCATGTCTCTCAGCAAACATCAGATGCAGCTCTGTTGGCATTTGAGAGCTGTTTTCCAGGTTGTATGACATGGTTAGCATGCAGCTGGCTCTCTTGATCACTTTGGGAATATTAGCAATCCTAAGCCACCTGCCAGTAGGCTTCACACATGCACTTTTCTGCATAAACTGAGCAGATATTTTCCCACCGTTTTATATCATATCTTCCATGCACTTTGTCCTATTGAGGAAGATCTTCTCCTATGGCTCAGTAGCTTGATGAATTTGATATTAATCAATTTGTAAGAACTCTTTTTAAAAACTTGTACTCATCTTTGCAGAGTAGAAAAAATACATTTTTTTCATAAACAATATGCTGTCTATACGTTATAGTGGACAGTGATGCTTAATGTTACTAATGATTTTATTTAAGATGTTTTAAAATTTTCTCTTTATCCTACATGTCCCTCTGCACTTGGACATTTTTATCCATAACTCTAAATATTATTATAACTGAGTAAAATTATAGATTATATGATACAGAGGGTAAGATACATTTACTGGAAATGATGGCAAGAAATAAAAGGCTAGGGAGACATAACTGAGTAGTTATTCAATTGTAAAACATAGAAGATATATTCAAAGGACATATTATCAAATTTCTATGTATCACGCAGATGGACACTTCTTCAAAGGACATTTACCAATGTGACTTTGTCTGATAAATTAGTGGATACTTAAACCCATCTAACCAAAAAAAGTAAAACTTAAAAATGAGACTCTGCATGAAAAAGCATTTAACATTATAAAGGTTAAAATTTAATATCTTATTAACACTATTATTTCCTCAGTTCTTACAATTATTGCCTTTTATATTACCCTCTGCTGATAGTGTCCAAAAAGCATAAATGTCAAAATAATTAGAGGTTACCATCAAAGATTCTCATTAAAAACAATTAAAATGAAGCTGAACAAGAATGAAAAGCCATAATTTCTGTCTATTGGTCTTTGATACCCACTTTTATTTTCTAAAGATGAGTATAAAAATTTTAGTCAAGTGTCATTTTATCATTTATTAACCTAGACTCTAGTTCTAAAATTTGGTCTTCCCTCCAAGAATGCTCAGAGGATACAGTTTTCAAATTTCTGAGTATTTGATACAGTGGAGAAAAAGAAATGCAGTTTCACATACTCCATGTATATCTTTTATAAGAAGTTTCAAGGTAAAAACAAAAAGAAAGATTTTCTCTTATAAATACTAATTTGTGACAAAAATAAGATGATAAAGCAGTTTTTGTTTCTTGTTTATAATCATATTTTCCAGGTAATGATAATTAAAATACAAAAGAGAAATGCTGGTCAGCCTCTGAAAACACATAAATTATGCTCCAAAAAACAAATCATTATATTCTAAGTAAGCAAAATTAATCAGAAACCAAAAATATCATTTTTATAATATATCTGAAATACTGAGTATAAAGTAAAAACTCTCATTCAATACCAATGCTTGTCCCTAAAATACAAGCATGATACACTTTCATATTTTGAATCTCTATTATTACTTTCTACATATACTTTACCTACTTTAGGTAAAAGTAAAGACATTAGGTGATCTAATATATTCTCAGAAAATCCCTGCCACCTGCCAACATACGGTCTGGGTTTTGTGTAGGATCAGTCATAATTCTTTTTTTTTTTTTTAATTTTTTTTTTTGAGACAGAGTCTAACTCTGCTGCCCGGGCTAGAGTGAGTGCCGTGGCATCAGCCTAGCTCACAGCAACCTCAAACTCCTGGGCTCAAGCAATCCTACTGCCTCAGCCTCCCAAGTAGCTGGGACTATAGGCATTCGCCACCATGCCCGGCTAATTTTTTCTATATATTTTTAGTTGGTCAATTAATTTCTTTCTATTTATAGTAGAGACAGGGTCTCTACTTGCTCAGGCTGGTTTCGAACTCCTGACCTTGAGCGATCCGCCCGCCTCGGCCTCCCAGAGTGCTAGGATTACAGGCGTGAGCCACCACGCCCGGCCAGGATCAGTCATAATTCTTAAAGTCTTCTGAAGACCTTGAAAAATTTCTAGGTGGGAATAGCACTCTGTGCCCCAAATAAAGACATGAAAGTGAATCTTATCTCAGAAACTGGAAAAGTGACCATCTGAAAGTGCTTTTATTTTTGACCACATATACTGCATATGGTATCTTAAAAATTCAATCAGTACAGGTAAAAGAAAGGCTGTTTATTAGTTACTCAGGAATGTGACCGCAAAGTTATCTCAGTGGTTCTTTATGATTTTCACCTTAATGACCTGCTTTTGAAGACAAGAAATGTTACAAATTGCCACGAATGGGGTCATTAATGTGCAACAGAAAAACATGTTGGTATCAAGTGTTGTGTGCAGTTTTGGTTGCCACAACTTATAAAATAAAAATACTATTGCAACAATAGGTGTTGTAGAGGAAGAGGAGGGAAGACCGTGGTGTGCGATAAGATTAAGAGCTTGGGATTCTTCATTGTAAAAATGTGTTTCGGTTATCTTTAAATTTGCCTATAAAAATCTCACAGACAAATCTCAACACACTGTGGCAATAAAAGTTTGGAGTAAATGACAACACTGCATACTTCCTAAGTTGAGCCCCTCTGTGATTTACTTTGTAATAAAAGTTTATATAAAGCAAATATACATATTTACATACATAAAATATACACTTATTCACATACACATATGTAAATACATGGGTGTGTAAATATACATGCATGTGCATATATGTATATGCATATGTTTGTATAATATGTATGTGTATGTGCATATGTATATGTGTGTGTATATATTTCATTTCAGCCTGACAAGTTAACAAAAAAAGGAGAAAAATAAATATTGTACTTGAAGAAAAGAAAAGAAATCTATCACAAAATGATTGGCATCAGAGTTGAGAAATACAAGGAATAATTCTGATTATTTAAAAAATCCAACACATCAGCAATAACCTTGTTTTTGGTACTGGCTTTACAGACAGCATCCCCTATTTCAAGAATAAGCCTCCACCCCTTTTCTAAACTTCATTAATTCCAACTTCTTCTCAGGAGTACTTAAAGACCCTGCAAAAGTGTCACCTCCTCTGGGAAGCTGTCCTCCATCCTATTGTTTGTGTTCAGTGTCTCTCAGGTCCTCTTTCATAGCCCTCAGTCCTACAAACCTCATCAGAACACTGGCATCCCACATAGTGCTGTGCCTACTCCACCACCTTGAATGGGCATGAGCAGAATGTCTCTGTCTTCAGCACAGTGTATGCCACAGAATAGGCATTTAATACATTTGTTGACTGGCTAAATGAGTGAACAGGTGAGTGAAAAGGCACACATGTGAACAATACAGTTCTTTTAAAAAAATACTCTTCTTTCTTCAGAAGAAACCCTTGAGACTTGTAGAACTTAGTGACTCTTCTTAGAAGACATGGAATGTTTCCATTTGGACTATTTCATCAAACATAAAATCTCTTCCTACAAGCTTTTGGATAATGCTGACACTACATCTACGGAGGCTACTTCAGCAGCTGTATAATTTGTATTGATTGGAACAACTATGAGATAAGGGGCAAAGGTTTAGAAAGCTCAGCATTTTAACTACAAGAATTGTACCACAGAATAAACAAGAATATTTCATTACTTTGTTTTCTATTTCAATTTCTCTCATATTCCCCCAGGGCAGGGAATATGAATAAGTCACCTACCAAGTAGGAATAAAAGAAGTTACATAAGTTGTGTAAATGCACATCAGGACAAAAGCCCTAGATATCTACCACCTTCTTGTCATGCTTTTCTTTCAGTCCTTTCCTTTTGGTTTCTTGCACCCTGTTCTCCTTTGACACTGAACTTTTTTCTTTGCTTTTCTGTCTTTGTTGTTGTTGTTGTTGTCACTGTCCCTCCGTGGTATCAAACTTGGGAAGATAAATATTATCATCACTAAATCTTCCACTCCCAAAAGGACACCTCATCCAGAGGAAGGATTCTATCATTGTGTAGTGCTTTGAACTATCTTAAACACAGGCACCCAAACTAAATAAGGCAGAAGCCCACAACAAAAAACAGAAATGTATGCACAGCATCTCAGCTGTGGTTGCTGGAATATTTGCAGCAGCTAACAGATTAACCTGTCATACAGCAGCCTGACAACTCCAGGGTTGGCAAATGCAGAGACAAAAATATGCCTGAAATATATCTGTAAATTCTAACCAAACCAAAGAACAGACTGCCTTATGCATGTCTTATATTTGCTTCTGAGAAACAAGCATTTTTAAGAATATTTTTATGAGCTTACAACATTATTTTTTCTTATGAAGATCAAAAACCAAGAAAACAAACTATATGATGACAAGAAATGTATATCTAAATGATTCATTAATGCATGTGTCTCATCTTTCCTGTGCTTCTATTCTGGGGATCCCAACATTAAGATTTTAGATACTATTAATCCTGATTATACTTACCAAAAATGAAATGAGGATGTATGAAGAAAGAGGAGTCCAAGGCACTGACTCATGGGAGAAGTAAGAGATCATTCAGCAAATATCCTGAGGATGTACCATGCTCAAATTTTAAGATTAGTGTCATAGTGGATTCAAAGAAGTGTGAGATATATTCTAAGAATATTTAATATTATAAAAATAAGTAAATAAAAACTAGTAAGTATAAAGTTGATTTAAATAAGCAGCATAAAGGTTTGTTGGCAATGTGTAATTTCAAAGCAATTGAAATTCTAAAGCCCACTGCAGGGAAGAGAAACCTTGAGAGACGATAACCTTATCTTGCCATTCTGCATGTCTTACTTTGCAAAACCCATTCACTCCCATGATTTAATCACCAGCCCTCTAAACCAATATTCTACAGGGGTCTATCTCCAACCCCGTATGTACTTCTTGGGCTCAGACTCTCATTTCCAACTATTGACTGTGTATCTTCATGTTAATGTCCAAAAGACATAGCATACTCAATATGTTCAAAAATGTCCACCTTCCCTGGCCTCAAACCCTCCTCCAGTATTTCTATGTCAGTGAGTATTCAGAACCACCCTCCTGTGTTCTCAGGTTCAAAACTTTAGATATCTCCTCTATCTCACTCCTAACCTAGAACCAAATCTTATTCCTTCACATTAAGTGTACTGTCCTAAATAAAATCCTAAACTAATTAAACAGCTTGAAAACTAACTTCCTTGCCTCCATTGTGTGTAGTCCACCTATCTTTCCAATAAAAGGATCACAGTCTATCTTGCATTACCCGTGTTCACACATATTTCAACCCCACTAGACTAGAGGGACTAAGGTTTACTCATAGTTTTATCTGTCCTAGCTCAGAATGAGCACTCAATACACATGCCTTGAATTGAGTCAAATTCGATGTGAATACAAAAATCTTCAATTAAATCCCTATCCAATTTTTTTGATATATTAGTAGATTGTCTTCAGGATGGTGCATTAGGAGAAAAACAAGGATGGCAGAAACATCAAAGGATCTTCCATTTAGACACTGACAGGAATCTACAAAAGAAACTTTTGGATCCAGGGAAAACCTGGAGTAGCTAGAATCCTTCCTTGTTTGGAGCCATCACTTTTCAAATTTAATGCTCTGTATATTACTTTTATTTTATTTCTCCTAGACTGGCTGAGTCAGCTTTGAATTTCCAACAAGGTTTTCTTCTAGCCCTCCCATACAGATCCTAATCCGGGCCACAGTGAATTTCAAAGTGATTTAAAGACTTGAGATGGCAAAAATACTTTTATAAGATTCCTCAGGCTTTTCAGAAGCTAAAGTGGTTTTAGGTTTTTTTTTTTTTTTATTATTAGGTTTTACAGTGTTTTCAGGGTCAGAAGTTTTGTCTCATGTTGATACTTTTATATTAGATTATAACTTTGCTGAGTCCTCTTTTATTTTACAGCCAAATGTTCAGTTGGACTTCATGTGGCTGCTGTATGATGCAGAATTGTAAAACATGGAGGGTGAGAATTTTGTTCAGCAGATCATTGGGACTACTTAAATGAAGAAATCTTAAAGTCCTCAATATTAAGGGCTATTTATCTTTTTAAATGAGTAGTGTTGTAAAAAAAATCATAAGGCTTTAAATTCTACAATGACACAAATATCGTCATCTATATGCATTTATGTATGTATTTAATAAAAACTTATTGAGCACCAACTATACAAACCAAAATGTAATAATACATGATCACTAACTTTAGAGAGAATATATTCTCCTATGAAAGGTTTTCCTTTTCATAAAAGAGTTTCATATAGACTGTCTTAAATTTTTTAAAAAATAAAATCTAATAGATTAGATATGGAGATTATTAAGAGATTATGTTTTCAGAACTCCAATGAGAATGCTTATATTAATAAAAAGACTATGGCCCTCAAGGGTGAGAATGATTGGGAAAGTGCCTTTCCCTACGAAAATTCTGATCCAATGAATATTGAAGCCCCTAACAAAGAAGAGTAAGGATTATCATACTGTAAGCCTTTATAAAGTTGTATGAAGAAATAGCATTAATTGGAGATAGCAGGCAAAAGTTGTGCTTGTTGATATTAAATGATAAAAATTTGAATTTAAAAATCAATTCCATACTGTATGGAAGCTATAACTCATTTCTTATTTTTAATTATTATGGATAACCAGTAATTGTATATCTTTAAAAGGTACAAGCGAGGTTTTTATATAGGCATACAATGTTATTAATCAAATCAGGATAACTGGGGTATCCATCACCTCAGGCATTTATAATTTCTTTGTGTTAGAAACATACCAATTCCACTCTTTTAGTTATTTTAAAGTATACCCTAACTTATTATTGATTATAGTCATTTCGTTATGTTATCAAATATTGTTCCTTCTAACTATATTTTTGTACCGATTAACCATCCCCACTTTATCTCTCCCCTCTCCACAATTTAAAAGAATAACATTTCATTTAAAATATATTTTTATAATATTTTATTAAACCAACCAATCAATCAAACATCTATTAATTTTAGTAGCTTACTAAAGCAATTGTATATTGCTGGCATTTGAGAAGAGTTTGGAAGGAACAGAGGCAAAGCATTTGACATTAAACAAAATGTGTTTTTTATATTCAGAGTTAAGCTCAAAATTTCTCTAAGATAAAAAGTAACTATGTCTAAACCTCAAAGTACAGTCTGTAAACATTTTCAGTCAGTGATTAAATATTCTTAGTGTAAAAGAAATCTGCTGCTATAAATAGTTATCCCTAAGACAGCAAATACCTTAGGCAAGCCCGTAGTTCCGGATGTGTAAAGAATATACAGTGGATGTTCTGAAAGAACAGGAACACAGTCATGGGATTGAGCTTTTGCCATCTCTTCATCCCAATCTAGATCACGGTCTGAAGCCAAAGGAACTGTCTCCTACACAGCAAAAATATAGGAATCTGCACTGTAAAAGGGCGATTAAATCAAAAGAACATAAAGTAGCTAAGTCTAAATAAGTGAGCATCTGTCTGAAAATCTAGGCTGTATGGCAGTAAACATCATCAGATTTATGTTAAAAAAATCTCAAGGTCATGAGTTAAGATAAATTTTTATAAGAAACAAACAGTTTGATGTTGGTTTCAACTAAACTGACAAAATGAACGTGTTTTATTCAAATCTAAGGATATCCCTAAAATTTTCAGACTTTGACTAACAGAGATTTATGTTACCACAGATGTATGCACACTAATAACTTTATAAAGTAATTTCTCTTTTTCATAACCTATTTCTTTTATTTTTAAAGTGTCATCTTCACAATGAAATGTCAAATACTCATTAAAATCTACCTTCATACAAGGACATTTAAGAGTAATACCACAGCTACCTTTCCAAATGAGGAAATGTTACATCTTATTTAGAGATAGGAGAGAATTTTATTTTTGCTTTTTGAAAACCAAAAGCCAGTTTTGAAATTTAGTCAGAATATGTGATATATCTAAAATGCTATCCAACCTTTCCTCCTAGGTCATGGATCAATGTGGTAGAAATGTTCCGTTTGTTTTCTATTTTTTGTTCCCAGAACCAGGCTCTGTGTTGTAAACTTTGTGATAATAGAGTCATTATTTAAACAGAGACATCTTTAAAGAAACTAAGCGGACCTCTTTAAAAACCATAGCAATGAAACGGCCAGGCTGGTGAAGAGCAGGCAAGTGGTTGATAGAAAAGTTATTCTAATGTGAAGTTAAAGCTATGTAAGTAGAATTGATGTCCATTCAATGTTTGGTTATTTTCTGAAATGTTAAGCAAGCTAAAGATTACATGTCAGGAAGTTTATAGTTGGTGAACACATTAGGCACAAGCAAGTCTGTGCGTTCCTCAGTGAAAGTTAATGAGCTCCATCATCTAGAGAGGTATGTAGCCATTCATTTCATCAAGGTGATCATTGAGCAAAACCCAAAGACCCTGAGAGGTTTAGAAAAGATAAGCCACTTCCATTTTCCGGGCTGTTAATGAGGGTTGTATAAACTGGTCAGTTCGAGACCAGCCTGAGCAAGAGCGAGACCCCGTCTCTAATATAAATAGAAAGAAATTAATTGGCCAACTAAAAATATACGTAAAAAATTAGCCGAGCATGGAGGTGCATGCCTGTAGTCCCAGCTACTCAGGAGGCTAAGGCAGGAGGATTGCTTGAGCCCAGGAGTTGGAGGTTGCTGTGAGCTAGGCTGATGCCATGGCACTCTACCGCCTGGGAAACAGAGTGAGACTCTGTCTCAAAAAAAAAAAAAAAAAAAAAACTGGTCAGATATTTAAATAGGTACATTTAAAAATTAATCCTTCAATATAATATTACAAATATGATGCCTATATGCATAAACACATTTATAGATAACAATCAGAATCAAAAACCCTTTATGAAGGTAAAGTTTCAGGCCCAACTGGCTTCTCCAGCCTCATTCTGATAGGCACTGGCTATGTCATTTAGATAAATAAAATAGTTAACAATGACAAATGTTCCATTTATTTTTATGCATCAGATAAAAGCAACTAATTTTAAATTATCAACTTTTGACATCACAATTAGAGACCTACAAAAATTAATCACACTGCATAATGCAAAATGTCCATTGAATGATCACAAAAATAATTACAGATTGATAATTTTTATTGGCCTCCAGTGAAATCAGGACTTGAATAAATAGTTATTCTGCAGGCTAAGTAATATAGGAGATTTGACAACATGAAAAGAGAAAAAAATAAACATGTAGCTTATGGATATATGTATTTACTTCTATAGACACGTATTTCCTAGTTGTTACAATTCTTAAAAGGCTGTACTGAAAGAGCAGCAGGGATGACTGATGCGATATTCCTTTGATTCTGTCAATGCATGCCTGAGGCTTAGGAGTGGTAGCCAAGTTTTTACCTCCTCTGGCAAAAGTGCAATCCTGGCTAATGAGACACACTGAGCATCATAATTTGTATCTCTCTAAACTCAAAGTAAAACCAGTCCACTGGGCTTAATTACTGCCTAAACAGCAGGTCTGATGCAAAGGACAAGAGACTTCTAAAGCCCTCATCTATGTCACTGCAGAGGAAAGGGTCAGCAGAAAAAGGGAGAGGTCCAGAAACTGAGCTAGTCATTGGGCAATGAAAGAAGTGAATCTTTATTAAGGGGAAAGAGCAGAGAACTGCATTAGAAAAATATGAATGGGGAACATTAACATCCATATCCAATGTGTTTATTTATAGTGAAAGGAATAGCGCATATTGTTGGTTAAAAGTCATTAAACCAGAGTTCAAATCCTGACTCCACCACTTATTAGCTATGACTTTGGGCTATGATCTCTCCAGTACTCAGTTTCTTCATCTATAAAATAGGGCCAGTAATAGCATCTATTTCATTGGTTTTTGAGAATAATAATCAAATAAGAAAAATTATCTGGAAGTAGTTAGTATTGGGTGTAGTATATCAGAAATTCTTTACAAATTCTATATGAATTCATGTGTATAAATAGCACACATATACTCCCACAAACACACTTTTTATGTGTGTGTTCCTGCCCTTCCTCTAACCTTCCCCTACCCAAAGCCTTCTTTATTGCTGACTTTGCATTTTCTGATTTAAACAGTAACAGATCCTTTTTAAAAAATATGATTGAGGTCATATGAAAGAAACTTAAATTCTTCTTCAAGGCAGTAAGAACATTAAAATCATTGAGTACAGCAATTCATGAACCACAGACTACTAAAACTTTACACAGGAATTTAATGTGGTAATGGAATTGTTAGGTGGTAATCAAAATGACATACTTTTAACACTCTCTGTTCTCCTATCTTGTCATTTAAGTATTTTCTGAAGATAATCTCAAGAGTGCCACAAATTGTACATGATTCTTTGCACTCTTGTAATTTCTCTTCTGCAAAAAAAATTTCTATCTACTAGAAATCCAAGTTGGCCTCATCATAAATAGCTGGAGACTTGCATGGGTGTAGAAATCAGGTCAAAGTTACTGGGAAAAGTATTGTAAAATGTATTCATTGATATATTATACTGCCTTTTCTTCCTTCAGGGATCATAGAATAATTTATCTGTTTAGAATTTTTATGTTTTGTTTTCCTAAACACAGTTTTATTTTTGGCCTAAATAATAAAATTTTAAAAAGACTTTTTGCAGGCAAATTAATCACACCTCTCCAAGAGGCAAGATAGCCAAGGGATTAAGTATGTATGCAGCCAGAGTACATGTGTTCAAATCATGCCTATCACTTACCAATTGGGTAAGTTACTTTATCTCTGTGTTCATTGGCTTTCTATTTTGAAAAATAGGAATAATAGTATCATCTAGCTCATAGAGTTACTGGGAAGATTTAAGAAAATGTTCATTAGTAGAGTGTCTTAAAAATCATATGGTAAGCAATCAATTAGTGTTTGTTAGTCTTATTATTCTTGTTATAATCTAAACCAAGGGTGTATAACCTGTGGCCTTCTAGGTCCTGAAGTGCAGCCTTTTGACTGAATCCAAATTTTACAGGACAATTTTATTTTATTTTAATTGATACATTTTTCATACTTTATATTTTTATTTTTGAGATGAATGTATTTAAAATACCCAAAGAATAAAATCATGTTTCAATGAAATAATTCTCTCAGATTGACTGGCACAATTAGAACATTAGTAAGCCATAAGGGCTAAACTTATGGCTGCTAC